>PVLA01009485.1:0-74489 GCA_004027455.1 Hydrochoerus hydrochaeris | reverse complement strand
TTAAAAATAAAAAGGGATCAAGAAACAACAATTCAACAGCTGCGAGATTATGCAAAGAAAAACAACATAAGATTGATAGGTTTAAACAAAAAAGAAGGTGACAACATAAATGATATCAAGAGGCTATTTACAGAAGTAATAGCTGAAAATTTCCCAAACATTGGAATGGAAACTGACATACAGATCAGTGAAGCATATAAAACTCCAAACAGCCATAACCAAAAGAAAATTACACCCAGACATATAATAATCACTATCCCAGAAATCCCACATAAGAACAGAATCTTAAAAGCTCTTAGAGAGAAAAGACAGATCATCTATAAAGGAAAGCCAATCAGAATCACAGCAGACTTCACACAAACAATGAAGTCAAGAAGAGCATGGAGTGAAGTATTTCAGGTCCTAGAGGAAAATGACTTCCAACCCAGACTAATGTACCCTGCAAAACTATCATTCAAAATGGATGGGATACTTTGATGACAAAGAAGAGCTGAAGAACTTCATGACCACCAAACCAAATAATACTGTAAGACATTCTAGATAGACATGGAAAAAGCCACTAAGCAAGGCAGAAAATTAAGTAGAGTGGAAAGTAAAGAAGCAATAGAGAAAGATAAGATGTCAAAAATAAACCAATATATATCAGTTATAAGCATTAATGTAAATAGCCTCAATTCACCAATTAAAAGAAACAGACTGGCAGAATGGATCAAGAAACAACATCCAACATATGCTGTATACAAGAAACACATCTAAGCTGAAAGGAAACTCATAGATTGAAAGTCAAAGGATGCAAAACAATACTTCATGCAATAGGAACCCCCCACCCAAAAAAAAGCAAGGGCAGCTATTCTGTTTGCAGGCAATGTGAACTTCAAACCAGGAATGATCCAAAGAGATAAAGAAGATCACTACATACTAGTTAGGAGAAAACTTCAAGAGGAAGAGATAACAATCTTAAATATATATGTACCAAATTTGGAAGCATACAAAACAAATATTAATAGAAATGAAAAACAAATTTTAACAGAAATGAAAAATTAAATAAGCAATAACAATGATAACAGGAGACCTTAACACACCATTGACACAAAGGGACAGATCAACTAGACAGAAAATCAGCAGAGAAATAACAGAACTAAATCACACCTGTGAACAAATGGACTTTGGAGATGTATACAGAGTGTTCCATCCAACAACATCAGAATATACATTCTTCTCAGCAGCACATGGGACTTTCTCTAAAATAGATCATATACTGGCACACAGAACATGCTTAAGTAAATGCAAAATATGTGAAATTATCCCATGCATGTTATTGCAACTAGAAATTAATGACAAAATAAACTGTAAAATCCCCAGAAACACATGAAAATTAAATAATATACTCCTGAGCATTCAATGGGTCTCAGAGGAAATTAAAGAACAATTTAAACAATATCTACAAGCAAACAAAAATACAAATAAAACTTACTGGAACCTGTGGGATGCAATGAAAGCAATCTTCAAAGGAAAATTTATCCACATCAGGAAAACAGAATGAACACAAATAAACTACACCTCAAACATCTAGAAAAAGAAGAGCAAGCCAAGCCTGAAGCCAAAAGAAGGGAGGAAAATATAAAGATCAGGGCAGAAATCAATGCAATAGAGACTAAGAAAACAATACAAAGAATCAATGAATCAAAGAGTTGGTTCTTTGAAAGAATAAATAAAATTGATAAGCTCCAGCCAACCTTATTAAAAAAGGAAAGGAAAAACTCAAACTCATGCAATAAGAAATTAAAAGGGTGAAATCACTACAGACCCTGTGGAAATACAGAAAATCACCAGTGCCTGTTTCAAAAACCTCTACTCTCATAAGGTCAATAAACCCAGAAGAAATGGACAGATTCCTAGAAACATATGAACCACAAAAGCTGGATCAAGATGATGTAAAACTGCTGAATAACCCAATTTCAATTAACAAAATTAAAAATGTAATTAAATCCTTACTAACAAAGAAAAGCCCAGGTCCAGAGGGATTCACTACAGAATTCTACAAGAAATGCAAAGAAGACTTAATGCCATCACTCCTCAAACTCTTCAATGAAATTGAAAAGGAAGTAATTCTCCCTAATTCATTCCTGGAAGCAAATATTACTCTAGTAATAAAACCTGAGAAAGACTGGACTAAAAAAGACAATTACAGGCCAATCTCCCTAATGAACATAGATGCAAAAATTCTCAGTAAAATATTGGCAAATAGAATGCAGAAAATCATCAAGAAGATTATAAACCATGACCAACTGGGATTTATCTCAGGCATGCAGGAAGGTTCAACATATGTAAATCAATAAATGTAATCCACCATATCAATAGACCCAAAAATAATCAAACTGCACAGGAAATACTTCACAGAATCAACAACTAAGATCACATCTTATTAAAGAGTTTCTGCATGTTCAAAGAAATCTCCTGCATAGTGAAAAAAAAACCCCACACATTGGGAAAAAATCTTAAGGAACTCAGACAAAGGACTTCTGTCTAGAACATATAAAGAATTAAAAAAAAGACGCCCCCAAATACAAAGACCCAATCCAAAAATGGCATCTGAGATGAACACACAGTTCTCAGATGAAGAAATACAGATGGGAAATAAATACATGAAAAATGTTCAGCATCATTAGTCATTAGTGAAATGCAGATTAAAACCACACTGAGATTCCATCTCACTCCAGAAATAATGGTCAGGATAAAGAAAACAACCAACAACACATGCTGGAGAGGCTGTGGGGAAAAAGGAACTCTTGTGCACTATTGGTTGGAGTACAGACTGGTTCAGCCACTGTGGAGGTCAGTCTGGAGGTCTTGAAGACATAGAGGTAGGTAGAGAATTCATGAATAAGGATCAAACTGAGTGAGAAACACTTCAAAGAATCAACAACTGGGATTGAAAGGTTTTTGCACTTCTAAAGAAATCACTGAGTGAAAGGAAAACCGACAGAATGGGAAAGAATTTTAGCCAGTAACCTCTCAGACAAAAGACATATCAAAAACATATAAAGAATTGAAAAACATCAAGCCCCCCAAATTCAAAGGCCTTCTCCAAAAGTGGGCATCTGAGGTGAACACACATTTCTCAGATGAAGATATGCAAATGGAAAATAAATACATGAAGAAATGTTCACCATCACTGGTCATTCGAGAAATGCAAATTAAAACAGCTTTGAGATTTCATCTCACTCTTGAAAGAATAGCTGCCATCAAGAAAACAACTGATAAATGTTGCCGAGGCTGTGGGAAAAAAGGAACACTGTTCCATTGTTGGTGGGAGTGTAGACTGGTGCAGCTACTATGGAGATCAGTATGGAGATTTCTCAGAAGACTAGAATTGGTGGTTCTATTCAACTCAGCTATTCCCCTCCTAGGTATTTTCCCAGAAAACCTGAAAAGGTCATGTTACAGTGATATATGTGCACCTATGTTCATATCAGCACAATTTGTAATAGCTAAATCTTGGAAACAACCAAAATTCCCATCAACTGCAGAGTGGTTGAAAAAGATGTGGCATTTTTATACAATGGAATATTACTCAGCTATAAAAAAGGATGATTGTGAGGACTTCATGTTGAAATGGAGGCAACTTGACACTATCCTCATAAGTGAAATAAACAAGAATCATATTTATAAATATCACATTTTTTAATCTAGTATAAAAAGTAATAAGGACTTTAGGAGTAATAAAACCCAAAATGTGTAATTGCTATTGTAAAAAAGAGAGGAAAAGAAAGTGCTCTAAAGGATATAACTGCATGTATGTTTAAGTGTGTAAAATAGATTACCATATTACTAAGTTTTTGTTGGATCTTTGAGCAGAACTGTTTTCAACCTTACTGTTTGAATGTCCACTTTATATGCTTTAATTTTGTAACTTGGTCAACTTTCTAAGATGACAGTATGTAACTTATCAACTAGTGATTTCTTAGTGTTTATTTAATTTTTTTGACTTCTGTATTGTTGCTACCCTTTTTTATGTTTTGATTTTTTTTTCTCTTTAAATAAAATTTTTAAAAAAGCTGGGATTGGAGGTCCCATTTAACCCAGGTATTCCACTTCTGGGCATATTCTCAGAAGAACTGAAAACATCATATCAGAATGATATACATGCACCCATGTTTATGGCAGCACAATTTGTAATAGCCAGATCTTAGAAACAAACTAAATGCTTATCAACTGAGGAACAGATAAAAAAGATATGGTATTTTTATACAATGGTGTACTACTCAGCTATAAAGAATGATCACATTGAGTTATTTATGTAAATGGATGCAACTTGAGACCATACTCATAAGTGAAATAAATCATACTGACATGTATAAATACTGTATAGTCTCCCTAGTGTAAGAAATGGTAAGAGTATGTAAGATACAAAAACCTCAATAAATACAGTGAAAGGATAAGAATCTGTTCAAAAGGGAATAAATAATATCTCAGGGAAAAGGAGAAAAAAGAAAAAGGAAGGGAAAAGAAAAAATATCTAAAAATATAAACACACTTAGATTAGCTAAGATGATTATTCTACATTGTATAAGGTCTTGGAACAAAGCATTAACATTCATAAGATTGGAACAATTGTGCATGTTAGTGTATGGTGATCTGAGGTCTCTTGAAGATCATGTAAAATAACAACTCTAGTTATGCTCATACCACCTTGTTTTGAAGGTCTATATTGTCAGTGCTTTGGGCTCTTTGCTACTGTTATTTATTTGTCTTTTTTGTTTTGTGCTTTCCAAGTAATTTTTTGTTTTGTTTAGTCATGTTTTTGTCTCTAATGCAGAAAGAATAGGTATACATGTAGAGACTTGTATATGCATAGAACTTCTAAACAGTTTATGACAATTGATTATATATTGCATTATGAAATGAACAGCTATTTTGAAGAAAAAGAGACATTATATTATCCATTACTGATTCTGTATTGTCATGCTTTGAAATCCAGTGATGCCATTATTTTTTGTTCAGTGTGGTTTTAGTCTGTTTTGTATTGTTTAATTTCAACATACATGAAGGTACATGCAGTTATTTTGAAGAGAAGAAGAAACATTACAGTAGCCATTGTTGATTTCCCTGTCTGGTTTTGGAGGTCTATAATGCCTTCATTACTCTGTTCTTATCAATTTAATACTATTTTGTTTTGTATTAATTCATTTTTTGTGAAGATATGAACAACTATTTAGAAGAAAACAAGAGACATTACAGTAGCAGTGGTGATCTGTTGTCTTGCTTTGAAATCTGTGTCATTTACATTGTTTTCTTCTGATCAGCTTTGTTCTGTTTTGTTATGTTTAGTTTTATCTTCTTCAAAATAAAATTTAAAAAAATGAAATGTAGTTTTAAAAATAAATATAAAAAACAAATGAGAGTGAATATGTAGATCACTGTAAATTCATTCTTTCTAAGGGAAGATTGAAGAACTTAAGTTACAGGTCTTAATAACTTGAGTCAGTAGTTTCAGTTTTATATGAAATGGACAGCATAACATATCCATTTTATGTATTTTTAAAACATCTGAATTATATTAATATGACTATCAGTTAGGGCTCAAAGCATATCACAGCCAAACCTTGGATTGGGAGTAACCTGCTCTGTGAATGTTCTGCAAAGCAAACAAACATTTGTAGGCAATTTTAACTTAAGAATGACCAATGGAAACAAACTATTCTTGCAAACCAAGATTATACATATATTATAAATATCAAGGTAGGCTTACAGTGGCCATCTGGAGTCAGATTTGAAAGAGTGTCAAAGGGCTGTCTGCCAGCTGGAGACGTGACAGATCTGGTCAAAGGTGGAAGATGTAGAGCTCACTGCAGAGTCCTACTGGAAGTAGAATGGTCTATGTGGACTAGCTAGTCTGAGCTGGGACTGAAGGGTCTGCTCTAGAAGCCTGGAGACAGACATTCCAAGGTGATGGCCAACCCAGGAGCTCCTCTAAAGGAACTAAAGTGAGACTTCCTTCTTTCCCTTTTTATTCCATTCAGGCTACAAATATATTGGTTGGTGCTGCTCACACTAAAGCTGGGTCTTTCTATCTTCAGTAAATTCATTCAGTTACTCCCCAAACTGTGGTTAGCCAATCAGCTGAGCATTTCTTACTCAGGCTGACAAAGCAGTTAACTATCACAATGATACAATTTTATTAATTACTAAAAAGGAATAGCTCATTGAAAAACTCAAGTGAACTCAAGTAATCCAGGCAACCTTGATAAAGATGTTTTAGATCATAGAACTCCCCAGGTCTTAGGTATCATAAACCTTTGGTTTTATGCATTATACATTATGAAGTAAAATATTATTAACTATGTATTATTAATGATTATCCCATGTCAAAATCTTTTCTAAATAATTTACATACATTTTTTTCAATTCAATTTATATGTTGTTATGTTCACATTGTAATCTACCATAGCGGAACTTTTAAAAACAAAATTGTTTTAGCTAGGTATTCTTTTTGTTGTTCTTATTAGCATTTAAGTATATGTTTTGACTCTAGAGCTTGGGATATGAAATGAGACTGCTTTGGATTTGAATTTTGGTTCACTCACCTACTAGTTACATAAGTTTGGGATACTTATAACAACACTTTAAGCTTTGATTTTCTATCTGTAGAGGAAATAACAGTAGTTCCTCTACAGAGTAATAAGGATTAAGAGAAAAAATGTATGCATTGGAGAAAGCATCAACAGGAATTTTCTCATGTTGCTTTTGGAAACAGTTGAATTACCTGGAAAAGAATCCTCCTGAGTCACTGTGATTCTGTCAGAGCCAAGCACGGCTGTTCTGGGTTAGACATTTGTTGCCCTTAATTCTCACTTTTAAATAACAGTTTGAAAAAAGTATGTGTTGTCTGCATTTGACTATAAAAGTCATTAGGGGTTTTCCACTTAATCCTTCATTTGGGTTCACTCCATTGTGTAAATATGATGTCAGAAGCAGGTGAGCAGAGAGAAAAATAAAAAAGGAAGATATTGTTTCATGATTCTTATACATTCTTTTTTTTTTTTTTTGCTGAGCTTCTATCCATAAATAGAGCTCTGGTGTCCTAATTTCTTGATTCAGTATTAGATTTGACACGGATAATCAATATATTTCAGAAGTCATATACTCCAGGTTAGAAATTTGTGTGGTCAATTTATGACCTCCTATAATCATAAAGACAGTTATTGATCTCATAAAAATTTAGATAGGTAAAGACCTATCTAAATATCCTTTCATATCATGAGGTCAGGTAGAATATCATTCTGACTTAATATTTTGTTTTTATTATCTCATGTATTTCTTACAATGAAAAATACAGTTAGACAGTATCTCACATGAAAATAACATTGAAGTTGTTATTTTTAAATTGTTGAAGAGCCGTGCTACTCTTCTTGGGTTTAGAACCAACTGAGAAATAGAGTTCAAAGGCAGAATTCTTTCATAATTAATTGGAGAAGGTGAATTTAGATGTATGGCTGGGATAACTTGTTAATATACTATCTCTACTAGATTAACTTTACCTATTAGTGGGAGAACCACACAATCCTGGAATGGACACACCAGGCCCCTCCTCCAGTCTCCTGTCAATGATAGAGAGTAATCTAGGTGCCATACATACCTCCTGCAGGCCTCACAGGAGCAGAGCTCTTTCACCAGGAAAATCTTCCTTCTATTACTAGGGTAGTGTGAGTGTTTTCCAATTTTTTCCCTCCAGATAATTTAGAGAGATAGCACATAATTTGGATATTGCTATAGAATTGAAGATATCCTAAGAACAAGTAAATATTATTCTAATAATCTGAGTAATTCTAAGGCTCTAAGGATAGATTATTCAACTGCAATATTTAAATATCGATTTTCACTTTAATAAGATTAAACAGAAATTTACAATACCCTCAGAAAAAGAAAATTGAACCCATTCTTTGGAAGTATGAAGAGAAATTTATTTTAACTTTAAATGTGTCGTTACAATGTTATTAAATTCTTCTGAATCATTGACAGTTATAAATATACTTTCTTTACCCAGACTCTTTTAACTGTGTATTTTTAAAATTTCTAATTTCTCTCTAACATTTTAAATTGAAGGTGGCTCTGTGAAGCATGCTGGGTAGATTCCAGGGCAAAGCATTAATTATAATGCAATTACACAGATAAAAATCTCAAGTATCAAATTTAGAATATATATTTATTTTTCTTCTTTATTGGATCAACTCAATTTACTTTGATTCCTCCAGTCCCAACTTCAATTAGACTCATTACATCATTATAAGACTCTAATCTCTTCCCATGACAAGGCATATGTGGGATGCATAAGAGACAAGATTCATCTGTCCAAGCTCCAGGTGCTCAGGTACATGAACAGAAAACGAAGATTGAGCTCTGCCTCTTTGTTTTCCTTGTTCCTCATTTTCAACTTCCCTACTTGTTTTCTTCTAGCTTCCTAACTTCATGAGCAGAATTTTTAAAAATTTTAGATGCAGAAAATAAATTAGAGCTGTTGATTTGTAGTATGGCAGCAAAGTATTACTGACTCATTATATTATATAAATCTTAGTGCTATTGATTTTGAATTGTGGTAACAAAATCAGTGCCTATGTATGTCCAGATTTAAAGACTATTATTATATTTTTAATTATACAACTTTTCAACTTTTTTAAAAGTAAAAAGTATTTTAAACAGATTTGGGGATTCTGCTTTTTCAATATAGTTACACATTTAAAAATACATATGTTGGGTATTAGTGACATTCTTAAAGATTATTAAACTGTTCTCTCCAGACAGGTTAGCAGCATTCTTGCTGCATACACACTCAGCTGTCTGATTTACCCAAAGGGAGTTTTAAGAATGACATCACCAGAGTCCCTCTTCTACTTTGAAAACACTGCACTGCATACACAAGTGCTTTATTAAAAACACGTGTTTGGTTTAAACTCCTTGCCACTTCATTCAGTGTGAGACAGATTCTATTAGTGACAAAAGTTTCTTAGGAAGTCAGCTGGCACTTTCAAAATTATTAAATTATTGCTAAAAAGCACATCTTTGAAAGTAGCCTTGGAAATAATCTCAGAGTTTTGTTGTACCAACCGTCATACTTGATTTCCTCTGATGGTGGAAGTTCCTGTATAACAATATCTGTAACCATAGTTGAAAAGCTAAAAAAAAATTTAGAATCTACTGGTCAGCATTTACATTCTTTTGTGTTTACAGAAAGGAAGATAACATTTAATCTCATAGCAAAATAATTGACTTATTTACACAGAGAGTTAAACAGTTTTGAAAAATGTTCTGACATATTATAGGGAGATTTAAAAGGCACAATAAGTACAAAATATTCCTTTTGGGTCGATTTCATTTATCCCAAGAGTTAGCATTTCAGCAATTTCATTTTTAAAAGAAAGAGTTGTGCACAATAAATTGTCCTGTGGAAGGAAGGACAATCATGTCTCAAACAATAAAAAAAATTAAAAATCAAGCTCAATGGGAAACATTTGTCTGTTACGCAGAAAGCTCTGTTATGAAATAATAACTAAAAGATTAAGGATATTTTGTAGTAATGGGTCAGGTTAGAACATAAAAAATATGGTATTAGATTTTATCTATATAGTAAATTTCAAGCTTTGCTTTAAAATATTACTTGAGAGATTCCTTCACTGAGTTTTTATACACAAACATCTGTTAATCTCCATGGTAGTAGACACCAGGACCTCTCCTTCCAATTCCTTTCCAAAATTTGTGGATACACAAGTCCTTATATAAAGTAGTGTCATATCTGCATGTAACCTACGCATATGGTCCTGAATATTTTGAATTAGCTTTAAATTACTGGTATAGTACAATGTAAATGCTATATAAATAATTGTTACATTGTCCAGGGAATAATGACAAGAAAATCTCTGTTTACGTTCAATATACATGCTAAAAATATTCTGACTTGCAATTTGTTGAATCCACAGATACGGAATGCATCTATATGGAGGGTTGGCTCTCATTTTCTCAACACTATTTTTCCTGACAGACAAAAGCTTTAAGTCAGCAAAATTTATTTAATTACTTTGAGAAGTATGGAACTATTTCCTCAGCATGGAAATACACGTGGTAAATACCAAACAAAATCAGATTTCTGTAACTAGAAATAAAGATAGAAAAAATTTTGGATGGGCAATGATTCACATCAAATTTCAAGAACTTATTCAAAACCAACTTTAATAAAGTCAAATTACTTAATGTACTTGAACTAGATTATTATTTTGCTATATTAATTTATTAATTGCTATAAATCTTACAAAAGCTCAAACTCAAAAATTAAGAAATAAAGATATTCTAATGTAATATGACAACATAAAAATAATTTAATATGCATGAAAACTGATAAATTAACATTTAAAAATTGTTACAAGCTATGAATTAACTAAAAATAATGTTACCTCCCAAAAGTATGCTATATGTTTTGCTGTTTAATGTAACAAGCTATATTGAGTGGTTTATATTTATCAAATATTATTTATTCAATGTTATACTAAAATATATTTTCATTTTTTCTACAAAGTGGTGAATATTCATAAAGTTAAAGTTGAACAATTTTAAAATCGGGATTATTTTAGGAAATTGGAGTTCTTGGGCTCTTGTTCAAAGTCATAGTCTATGGAGCAAATGTGTAGCCAAACTTCTTAAGTTTCTAATACTAAACTAAGCACATTATAAATTCTCTTTATAGCATTTTTGCTTCTTAAACAAAATCATGCATTAATTACAATTGAGTATATTACTTGTGTCCATAGTAATAGTATGACAATAGCAAGTAATGAATTAAATGTTTTATGACAGGTTTTCAAAACCTTTAGTATAATAAATGTATTCTTTTATTATGGAAAATAATCAGGAAAGTATAAAAAGGAAGTTAAAAAAATAAAATAAAACCCTTCCTAAACAAAGTTTCCCCAAAAAGAACATGTCAGGTTATGTATTCTTATTATATTTGTTAACTACAGAAAACCCCTACATAGTTAGATGGGCCATAAATATACATTTAGCAAGTCATTAAATTTTCTCATAATTCAACACAATGTGAGAGTTAAGGACAAGGAATTTCAACTCAGATGGCACTGGATTCCGCTTCTGTCAATGAACGTTTCCCGTACCGCTAAACTTTCATCTATCAATAAGGTTAGTAACAGTTCCTACATTGAGTGGTTGTGAGACCAATGTATTTTGTTACTTTTCTATTGCTACCCTGACAAACTACCACACACTTCGGGGAATAAAGCAACACATATGTCTTTCAAGCGTAGAACTCAGAAGTCCCCGCTCAAGGTGTAGTCAAGGTGCTAACAAGACAGGTTCCTTCTGCAGGGTCCATTTCTTCATTTTTCTCACCTGTAAGTCAGATTTAGCTTAAATTGTCAATGATTGTATTCGGGGTTCACACAGACAATCCAGGATCATTTTTTCCTCTCAATATATTTTAATTGTATCCTCAATGTCTCTTCTTCCATATAGAGCAGCATTCATGGGTTCTTGGGATTAAGATTTACTTAGCTGTAGGGGCCATTTTTAACCCTTTCACAAATAGGATGAGATATATATATATATGGTTTATACTGTTTGACTCTAAGTACATGCTCGATAAGTAATAAATAAACTTATAGTGATGTACATTGACACTGCTTATTTCCTTTAAAACTACACCATTGCACAATATCTTGTTTAAAGAACATAGGTTGCAAAAACAATAAAGGTAAGGAATTACTTTCTCTGAGCTTCCCCTAGTGAAATCACTATGATTCTAAGCAAACACTGAATCTGTTCTTTTATCTTCAGTGATCTTATAAAAGCACTTTTGTGTTCTGTTTTACATTTCAGTTTTCTTTTTCACCTCTTGCTTGGTTTTCATTACTGGACCTGCAGTGAAGCTCACTTTACATCTTCTTTATTACTCAAACATTGTGACTCTAATGTTGATGTGTCCACTTCTATCTTTGATGACTGGGTTTGTTCTGTGAATCCTCAACCATCTTTCATAGAATTTTCAGATCCTTTTTCTCTTCCTCACTGTGAAAATTTGTCTCATTTTGTGAGCCCTTCTTTATCCTTATTAATGATAATTAGTAGGTCTCTTACAATCTTCTCTCGTTATGCACTTTTAAAAATTCTGCCTAAATTGGCTGAATGGGAGAACATTGCCATCAGTTTCCTCACTGACAGAAGATGTTCAAGATGAAAACCTTTCCCTTTGCAAAATACAGGTTGTTTTCTATTGTACACTTTATAGTTTTCTTTTAATTCAGTGTTGGGGAATTGAATTGAACACAGGGCCTCATTCATGCTGTACAAACATATTACCACTGGACTACATCTCCAGCCCAGGGGTTCTGTCGAACATGAACATGAATAATGACTAAACATTGTTACTTAGCAGGCATCCTAGTAAACATTATTACCCAGTATGCATTGATAGTCTGAGGGAGAACACAGTTTTCAAAAAGGAGAGTGAGGTTGTATGCAGTTCTTACTGAATTTCAGAAAGATTGAAATCTTCTGGATCTCAGAAGAAAATGGGAAAAGAATATTCTGGAAAAATCATCCAGATTCTGAGGTGCTGAGAGTCACTTTAGGAATTTTAGATATTACATAAAGAGCAAAGAAGAACTTTTGAAACAAAATGATGTTCTTTAGAAACATCAGTCTTACTTGCTTCGGAAAAAATAATATGACAAAGTTAGAGACTGGTTGGAGCATCTTGGAGCCTATCTTGCTAATACAGTTGAGACAGTGGTTTTATCTTGGAATATGGATAGAGTAGTTTAAGGACTATATTTGATGTTTATTTGAATGTAGATGTTGTGGTAAAGAGAGGAAAACAGGAAGTTTCTACTGAAAACTACTGCATTCCATGCATAGACTCTGAGGTTCAATGTCAGACTTTAAGGCCATTTCATAGTTTTCTTTAGTGAACCCTTAATTTTTGCATTAAAATAACAATAGCCAAAGTTCATAGTGTTCTTATAGATTTGGCTCTCTCATCTGGCCTCTGTTTTATATTTTTCTAATATTCATTTTTATTGTTTAGCTATTATGTGGATTTATGTCTCAAATTCAATCATAGAATTAGATGATACTGAATTCCATAGGCCTCACATTTTTTTTTTTTTTTTTTTTTGCTTTTGGTACTGGAAATGGAACTTAGGACCTTGCACTTGCCAAGCATACACTGTGCTTCTGAGCTATCTCCATAGCCACAATTTTTTTTTAAAAAAAAGAAGCTGCTACAAACTAGACAAAAGTCTTAATATTTAGGAGAACGCAGTGCTTTAGAAAAACACATGGGAATGTTGTGGATGAGATGTTCTTGCTCATTTCTTCTTCTACTTAAGCATCAGAGCCAATGGTCTTATTGGAGATGATGATTTTTCTACTGATCTCATCTTAATCTATTTTCAGAGTTGTTTCTGTTTAATACCAGGATGTTATTAAGTGCTGAATGATGAGTAAATCAAAACAAGAAGAAGGAAGAGTAACAGCTTTTGTAACTAGGAACTAAAATAAAATCTTTAACCAATGCATTAGTTCTCTCTTCTGAGGAATGACCCTGGACTGCTACACCATCTCAAACATGACCACCATGCATGCAGCGTGGTTGCTAGGAAAGCATCCCCTGCTTTGGACTTGGTGAGGCTGTGGTTCCGAGCTCTGTGGATGCCTAGACTTTGTACACAATGTGGAGAAGCACAGTACTTGGGTTTCCAAAGTGTGACAGAGTTCTTTAATTTTGTATTAAAGGACATGATCAGTTTATCCAGTTGTTTGCACTTTTCAAACAGAAAAAAAAAACTCCAGAAATATGTGAAGTAATTTTTTTATCATGCCAATGTGCTGTTCTTTATATTTTATACAAGGAACATGAAAAGATACGAAATTTCTATCTCCAAATAGCATAAAAATGGATGAAATAAACAGAAATAGAAAATGAATAAGCAATAATTTTAATTGTACTATACAGTGGATTTTTTTAAAGTATAGAACAAATAAAAGAAATCATAAAAGATGGACAAAAGGTATCCTTTGGGAAAACTTTCATGAACAAAAAAATTGTTAATTCTACAAGAAAAACTGAGATGAAGTGATATGACTAACAAGTAAGATAAATATTTTATAAATTTAACATCTTAATTTTTTAAAGACAAATTTACAAAGACATGATAATACTTTGGGGGTAAAGTTTGAAAATAGACAATTCACAGGTGGGTACCAGTAGTCTATAGGTTTACTGCAATGCATATTTGTTTTTTGCTTTAATTTTCCGTCACTTTTCTGGAATAGTCTCCATCTTCTGTCAGGAGGCCCCAAAGTTCATTTTCTGACTTCATTCCAGAAGCCTAAAATCAATCAGTTCAGGGATGGGCATGTGTCCTAGGAGGATGAATTCAGCTCCTAAATTTTTCCTGGGATGAATTAGTAAGAAGACTGTGAGCATTAATCCCGATGTGCCAACTTGATTGGATAACAAATGCCTGGCTAATTAGTAAAGCCCGCTCTGAGTTATGCCTGGGCAGGTTCTGGAGGCCTGACGCCGGATACTGCTATGGCGCCTGGTCCCTTCCTGCCTCTTCCCCCACTCTGCTTCCTGACCACCGTGAATCACACCCTTCTCCCGTGAGATCGGCTGACTCTGGACTAAATACCCGGAAGCATGAGCCAAAGCAAACTTGTCCTCCTTCACACTGTGTGTCAGGTGTTGCGTCACAGTGACAGGAGGGCTGACCAACAGGGAGGTTGACCCCGGCACAGCCTTAGCATAAATGAAACTGCAGCTTCCACAGGCATCCTGGAACTCTGTGGAACATGAGAGGAAAGCTCGTGAATCAAAGAGAGAACTGAGTAAGACAGCAGATAAGAGACTAAGGGTTAATAACATTTTTGGATCTAGGACTCCAACTGTGTCTGGAAAGTGGCTACAAATGTTTTGAGAACAATGTGTTAAAAATTTTATTCCAGGTAATATAAATAGTGTAGAATATTCAAGTTAACACACTAAAGAACTCACAGTCATCTAATATATATCTCTGGGTGATGCGATTATTAGGAATTTAATTTTAATTTTTATATACTATTCTATTTTCTAAATTTTCTAAAATAGTATTGCTTTTCTAGTTCCTACCTTGTAGAAGAAGAAATTGTAAATCAGAATGAGGTATATTATTAAGGTGTCTATGATTTTTTGGTCATATGGACAATGTAATTTAATTAATTTAAATTCATTTGAGCTTAAAAATAGTAAGTCTTATTGATATGAGATGTTCCCCAGAATTTAACAATGTATCAAGTTTCAGAAATTAGCCCTCCAAGATTCAACAGCAAGTATAAATGTGAGTAGTTACCAAAGCCACTCTCAATTTTGGTAACTTGTTAGAAGAATTAATAGAATCCACTAAAAATAATATATTCATGGCTCTGGATTGCTACAAAACGATATCTAGATTTGTATCTGGAAGGGTTCTAACTATGAATCTTCTGTTCTGTCTTTAGGATGAATAGTTCTCCTTTTTCACTGATACACGACAATACATTTATACAAAGTATTACCAACCTAAAAAGTTCACCATAGCTTCAGATTTTTTTAAGTGAGATTTCATTATATAACAAGACCGACTGATTTGTTTCCCCATATGGTTTAACTCAGTTGCTAAATATATTAGCTCAGGAATCCACAGAAAATACATCAATTTGGGGTTTAAGCAATGAGAATTATTTCTCACAACTGTGGAATCTAATAAAATGAAGATCAAGTTGCTGACAATCATGATTCCTTTGAGATCTGTTCTTCTGTTTATAGCTGCCATCACATCCTCCCATGCTTTTACTTTGCCCATGCTTTGTGCCTTGTCGCATAAGGGCTTTAATTCCTCAAATCCAAGGTCCCAGCCTCATGAACACATCTAAACATAAATTATCTCCCCAAAACTTCATTGCCAAAGACTCATACATTGGAAGTTAGAAATTCAATACATGCAATTTTTCAGCACATCATACCAGATAAATTGATATCAAAGCCCCACCCTAAAGCATTTGATTATTCTTTCTGTCACACCCAGTTTAAGTGGGACAATCTCTCAACCTACACCACAGCATTCCTACCAGCCATGGCTTAAATTCCATCTAGAAGTTAAGAGCAAAGACTAGGTCTCTTTCAGGCAGAAGGTATTTCTTCATCATAGAGCTATTTTTCTTGTGTATACTTTTTTATTTTTATTTTTAAAATTTTATTTAAAGAGGGGGAAACAAAACAGAAAACAGGGTAGAAACAATACAGAATTTCAAAAAAAAAATAAACAGTAAGAAATCACTATTTGATACATTACATATTGTCTTCTTGGATATAGTTGTTCAAGTTACAAAATTAAAGCATACAAAGTGGACATTCAAACAGTTCTGTTCACCAATCCAACAAAAACTTAGTAACATGGGTATCAATCCTACACACTTAAGTATAGGATTGGTGTGTTATCTATTTTAGAGCACTTTCTTTTCCTTCTCTTGCTTTTTTTTTAAAAAACATTTTTTTATTTAAAGAAAAAATTTTGAAACAGAAAGAGGGTAGAAACAATACAAAATCTCAAAAACAAAACAAAACAAAAAAGTAACCAGTAAAAAAATCACTAGTTTATAATTACATAATTTCCTGTTAGATGCAGTTGTTCAAGTTACAAAAGTAAAGTCCACAAAGTGGACATTCAAACAGTGAGACTGCAGTCAGTCTTGCTCATCCATCCAACTAAAACTTTAGCAACATGGTTATTAATTCCACACACTCAAATGTACATGCAGTTATATCCTTTAGAATACTCTCTTTTCTCTTTTTTCCTTTACAATAACTATAATCCATTCTCGTAAACTACTTAGAAGTTCTACACATGTATAAGTCCCTACACATATACGTAGCCTTTCTGTATTAGAGGGAAAAACAAATCAAAACAAGTCAGCAATACAAATTCCTGGAGAAACACGTAATGAAAAGAACATACAAAAACACAACATTAGGTGATCTACGGTAGTCACTATGATGTCTCTTGTTATTTTCAATAAAATTGTCTATATCGTCAAATATAGTATAAACTTAGCATTGCTTTACACTATTAATAAAATCTAAACATTGGAGACATTATAGGACTTCAAAAGCAGTTAACAATCAAACCAGAATGGGTATCCTATTGAACCCTGTCATCTTCAGAGTAGTTGCCCCTACTCTCAGACTTGACACTCTCAAGCATACCACATTCAAATAAAATCAGTCAAGATAAAACAGTGATATAACCAATTTTCTCTGTCTTATATCTGCCATGCTATTTTTCTGTCATTGTTTATTTACTCTTCTCCTTCATTCCACTGTCTGCCCCTTTCTTTGAGGCCTTTCTGCCATTATTCCTGGAACCCTGGTGATTTTCTTCTCTCTCTCTAGAATGTCCTTCACGATTCTTTGCAGGGTTGGATTGGTGGTCATAAAACTCCCCCAGTTCCTCTTTGTCGTGGAAATATCTTATCTCTCCATTAATTTTGAGAGACAGTTTTGCAGGGTACATCATTCTGGGTTGGAGGTTATTTTCTTTCAGGGCTTGGAATATTTTGCTCCAAGCTCTTCTTGAGTTGATGGTTTGCATTGAGAAGTCTGCTGTGATTTTGATGAGTTTTCCTTTATAGGTAATCTGTTTCTTTTCTCTGACCACTTTTAATATTCTGTTCTTGTGATGGATTTCTGGGATCCTGATTATTATATGTCTGGGTGTAGATCTGTTTGGGTTGTAGCTGGCTGAAGTTCTGTATGCCTCATTTATCTGAACTTCACTTCCGTTACCTATGCTTGGGAAGTTTTCCTTAATTATTTCTGTGAATAGACTTTTTATTTCATTTGCATTTGTTGCTGCATCTTCATTCACATATTTTATTCTTAGGTTATAAATCCTCTTGTCATCTTCTAGCCTTTGTATTGTTGCTTCCTGGTTCCTTGTTATTTTTAAGAGATCCTTCCTTTCACGATCATACTTTGCAAATCTATCTTCAAGTTTTGAAAGTTTGTCTTTATTTTCTGTTAAAAGGCTTTGCCAGGTTTCAATGGAATTTTTAATTTCTTGATATTCTCTTTGGATCTGTTTCATATATTCTAGATTTTGTTTATATTCTTCATCAAAGGCTTCTCTCCTTTCTCTGGGTTCCTCTATTTTTTCATTTGTGTCTACTTGAGGATTACCCAGGACTTCTTTTATTAATCTTCTTATCTCTTGCTTCACCTGAGTTAGAATTTCAGATTTAAATGCCACGATGAGGTCACAGAGGTATTTCTTTATTTCTGATGAGGCTGTCTCTGACATTACAGGTTTGCTGCTCTCAACCTCCTCTGCATTTACCTCTGTTGGACTCACTTTCCCTGGTTCTGCAGTGGTGGAGGTCTCTGGGCCTTTCCTATTGCTTACAGTTTTTCTGCAGTGCACTTGCTAGGGAAGTACCGCCCCCCAGTCCACTGCAAATCTGCGAGTTGCACACTGAGAGCTGGCTCCTCCCCCTACACCAGTCAACCAGTTTATACTTCAACAAGTTTGTGTGTTCCCTGGGGATGCCACTGGCCCAGAAAAGCCTTGTCCCTGGCTATTGGGTTTCAACCAAGGGTGTGGCCCTTCCCGAGCAGATCCTACCAATCTGCTTTGGACTAGGAGTCATCAGCAGACACCGCCTCGGGTTTTGATTCAAGCCAGCCCTGCCCAACTCCAAAATGTCACCCAGCCAGTCCTCCCAGTTTGGGGATTCCAGTTCCCATCACTCACCAAAGTTTGTGCAGCTCGACTGGGTGATTCCACTCCCCACCTCAGAGCCTCCTCCAGCCAAGGGTCTGGAGCTCACCACCCCTGCTCTGGGCAGGGCCACGATCTCAGCTGGATCATGAGTCACCTGACTTTAAGACACGCCAGTACAGGGATCGGGGCTTGCCCAGCTCCAGCCCTCTGTCTGTGCTTCGTTTTCTTCTTTCTTTTTTCTTTTTCTTTTCTTTTTCCTCAGTTTCTTCCTGGGTCGTGAGAATTCCTCTCCCTTTGTCTGGCTTTCTCCATTTGCCAGATTCCAGCATCTGAGTTGTTTTTATTTATTTATTTATTTATTTCCTCAGAGAGGCTCTCTTATTGTTCCACCACTCAGTTGGCCATCTTCTGCTGTCTCTTGTGTATACTTTTTGAGTGTAACAAAGGAATGACTTCAATTTTTATTTTTTCCATCTTCTAACAGAGATTATTTTATATCTCTGGCAGATCCTGTAACTATTTATAATCACTGACAACTATAAATGATGCTCTTTAAAATAAATCTACTCATACTATTTTAAGTCCAGGCCAATTTAATTCAAACCACTGATCTAAATTACATTTTAAAACTTATCTTTTTTCCTTTGGTCATACCAAAGTGGTGGTCTGTTACCTGTAGTGAGGGTGAGAGCTAGACTTTTTCTCTCACCTTGTACTTTTATCCCTGCTGATGGTCTCACAGTGGGACAATGATACAACAGATACATGGAGTAAATAATTTACTAGCTATTTAGATGTTAATACACTCTACACAAGTAACACTGACAAGAAAATGTGGTATTTATATACACTGGAGTACTATTCTGCAATAAAAAGGATAAACTGAAGTCATTTGCAGGAAAATGGATGTTACTTGACTACATAAAAAATCAAACATTCAAGCTTAAATACTGCATGTAATCAATATGTACTTCAACATGTACTGGATTATGTTTAAAACTATATGTTGAGATAAGAGGTTATAGCTCTTGTCATCTTGAAGAAACACTGATTTGACAAATATTCAAGGGTAAATGTACTAATACATGAGTTGTGGAGTTCCAATGAGAACAAGGACTTACAGAAACTGAATGGAGCACAGAAATGAAAATGTACACATTTTAAATGTAAGAACAACTTCAATTATTCACATTACTCTAGCTTCCCAAACCTGCACAATAAAGCAGAAACAACAATGTTCTTGCAATTAGTATTCTCCTATGAGCTAAAAGAGGAAACTGAGTATCAGAATTTGCCACAAATTGTAGCACTGCCCTGACTGAATAGGAGCATTCAAAACCTCTGACCAGGCTGACTATTAAAGAGCTTTCCTGTTAAAGGCAATCTATAAAGACTGGAATAGCTGACTGTTTTTCTTCAAGTGAGCAGACATGTGCACAAAGCCATAAGAAGCTGAAAAACTCTAAGAAATGCGATACCACCAAACAGCAAAATAAACTTCCAGTGATCAACTCAAAGGTGGGGATTATCTACAATGTATTTGAGAACAAACTTGAAATCATCTTAAATAACCTCAGTGAATGACAAGAGATTAAAGATGAATAAATGAAATCACAACGATACATGAACAAGAGTTGAAGTTCAACAGAGACAGAAATTATAAACAGAAACCATACATAAATTCTGGAACTGAATAATACAGTAACTGAAAAATTCAATAAAAATCTTTAAAACAGATCAATCAAGAGTCAGTGAACTATAGAGGAGAACAACACAAATTCTATATCACATACACAAATGTAACACAAACAAAAAGCATTTAGGCACTTGAAATTGTTTAGTTAGAGGAACAAAAACTTCAACAAGAAATGATTGGAAAAGAGCGAAAAAAAATCTACAGAACTTATGGGATACCATCAAGTGAATCAAATATGCATTATCGATGTTCAAAAGGAAAAGAGTTATGTGAAGAAACAGTAGCTGAAAAGTTTCCAAATCTGGAGAGGATAATGGATGTCAAGGTTTGTAGACCACCTGCTCCCCCAAACAAAAATCCCCAAAAGACTGAAGGTATTAAATCTATACTTATACACAAGACAGTTACATTGTTAAAAGTCAGAGACAGACAGAATTTGAAAGCAACAGGAGAAAACGAGGAAACTCCACTTTAAATTATATGACTCTCAGTGGAATTCTCAACAAGTTACTTTTTCAGGGCAGAAGACAATAGGATGATACATTCAAAGTGCAGAAAGAAGCAAATGCTCATCAAGAGTTCTACATATGGCAAAATTTTCCTCCTAAAATAAAGGTGGGATAAAGATCCTGAGAGAAACCAAAATCAAGAAAATTTCTTACCACTAAGCCTGTCCTAAAAGAAGTGCCAAATAAAGCATTTCAACTTGAAAGCAGGGATACTAAGTAACAACATTTATACATATGGAAGTAGACTGTCATTGGTAAAGGTAGGTACAGAAATTGTTGCAAAAAAGTATACTATAACCATAGCACATAAATTATAATTAACTCCATTTATTTAAAAAATCTATCAAGTGTAACTGTAACAGGATGCAAATATAAATGACTGTAAAACATAAAAAAATTCTAACTTCAACATAAAAAATGTATGTCAAGAAAACTGCAGTCTTTTGTGTAAAATAAATTGTTATCAATTTAAAATAGAATAATAGCACTATAAGCATTTTTATGTAAGCTTCATGTTAACCTTAAAGAATGGGGAAAAATAAGGAACGCAAGATAGAAAGACAATAAAGAGAACAAAATCAAAATGAAGCACTTAGTAAAAAAATTAACACACATAGCAGGAATGAGAAGAAAAATAGAGATAAAATAATTAAAGAAAAGTAATAGTAGGTCATTACTTATGATTAACCTCACTAACCAATACATATAGAGGGAATACAGATTAACAGAAAGAAAATTTCAATTATGCAACATTCATATTAGATTTACATCACAAAATTATTCAACATAAAGAGACAGAAAATTGTATTATGTATACATTCACGTTAAAGGAGAGTAGTGATGGTAAAGGTTATAACAGACCAAATAGGCTTTAAGTAAAAAAGCATTACAGAAAACATGGTCATCTCATAATGATAAAATGGCCTGTTCAGTAGAAAGACATAACAGTAGTAAACATATATGCATTCAGCAACAGAACACTTAAATACATGAACAATGTTTAATGGATCTGAAGGGGAAAAAGGAGACAATAATTCAATAGCTGCAGGAAACTTTAGTGCTTCACTTATAATTATTGACAAATCACCAGACAGAAAATCAATAAGTAAACTGCAGACTTGAACAACATTATAGACCAAATAATTCTGAATGGCATACAGAATTCTGAATGATATACAGAAGCAACTGAATGCTCATCCTTTTGAATGCACATGGAATGTACTGTCTAAGAGATCACTAGCTAATTCACAAAACAAGTCTTGACAAAATCAAATGAGTGAAATCACTCCAAACATTACTTCTGGCCACAGTACAACAAAATTAGATGCTGGTAATGATACACAAATGGAAAAAGTAACAAATATGTAACTATTAGAAGACAGAATCTTGAGCAAGTGTAATTTGTTTCTAATATGCAAGGATGGTTCAAAAATCAATGAATATGATACACCACAGTAGTTAACATAATAAAAAATTCTTTCAATAGAATCAAAAATGCTTTGATAATATGTAATACTCTTTTGTGACTAAAATTTTCAGGTCTTCTAGTATTCCATTTAAATAATTAGGATCTTTTCCCCATTTATATAAAAAATGCCATTCACATTTCATTAAAAACTACATTGAATTTGTGCTATCCTGAAGGTTACCTGAATTTAAATGGGCAAAGGAAATGAATGGAAATTTCACCAAAGAAAATAAATAAAGCCAGATATATGAAAGATTCTCAACATTATTAAACATCAGAAAAATGTAAATTAAAACCACAATAATATGTTGCTTCATAATTATTAGAATACTTATTATTGAAAAAACAAAAAGCAAGTGTTGACTAGATAATGGAGAAAAGGGAGTACTTTATGGGAATGTATTTTGATGTGTCTACTCTAGAAAACAGTATAGAGTTCCTTCAAAAAGTAAAAAATAAAACTGCCTTATGAGCTACTATCCTACTTTTAGGTTTATAAACAATGGAGTTGAAACTGAAATACTGAAGAGATATCTATGTTTTGAAGGTCAAGTAACATTATTTATAATAGTAACAGCCATTAATAGTAAATTTCAGGTTTCAGAAGCAACCTGAAATTTCATATATGGATATATGGAAAAGGAAATGTTCATACATACAAGGAATAGTAGTTATCTTTAAAAAGAAGGATATTCCACTATCTACAACAACATACATGAACCTATGCTAACTGAAATAAGCTAGACAGAAAGATACACATTGCATTATCTCACTTGTGTGATGGATCTAAAATAATCAAACTTGTAGAAACAAGAGTAGAAGAGCTTTTAGGGAATTGGGGAGGAGAAAATAGGAAGATATTAGTCAAAAGTTATAATGGGATAAATAAATCCTAGGGGTCTACAGTACATTAGAAACACTTTATTGTATTTAAAATGTCTTTAGGGTTCTTATCACAAAATAATATCATAAGGAGGGCAGAGAAAATTTTGGTGGTGATAAGATAATTTTTAGCATGCATCTGTTAATTTTACATACATATATGTCTCTCCAAACTCGAACGGTGTTATGGCTTGTGTCTAGATGTCTCCCCCTCACCAAAGCCTTATACTGACATAGGGCTTTGTCACAAGTGGCTGAATCTAGAATGTGTGATGCTGGAACAAAGGGTGTATGATTAGCTCATGGATTGGTTAGACACAGCCCTAATCTCAGCAGCCTCAGTAGAGTATAAAAGAGGAAGCAAGGAGTTATTAAGCTTGACTGTTGCTTTTGCTGTTTCCTGCTATCATGAATTGTTGTCCCTCTACCATGTGCCACCCCATCTTGGAGCCAGCCAATTATGGACTGAAACCTCTACAACTGTGAGCTAAACCTTTTCCCCTTTAACTTTGGGTGTTGAGTATTTTATCCCAGCAACAAGAGAAAAGTAACTAAGACAAATGATGTATACTAAAAATATAAAGTTTAATTTATATCAACCATACCTTAATAAAGCAATTTTAACAATACATTAATAAAGCAATTTTAAAAATTTACTTTGTACTACCAGCCATACATATTTTCTTGGGAGTATATTTTTAGATTATCCTAAACCATTTTCTTCTGCACAGCAGATAATAGATTTTCTTCTTATTTTTTCTCTTTCTTTCTTTCTTTCTTTCTTTCTTTCTTTCTTTCTTTCTTTCTTTCCTTCTTTTTCTTTCTTCTTTCTTTCTTTCTTTCTTTCTTTCCTTTTTTTCTTTCTTTCTTTCTTTCTTTCTTTCTTTCTTTCTTTCTTTCTTTCTTTCTTTCTTTCTTTCTTTCTTTGGCTGGTCTCTTTCCATTTTTCCTTTAGCTCTGTGCCCCAGAACTTCTTTCATAAATTCAAAGCTCCAGATCAAGCCTATTTACACACAACAGCATACTCATGGCCTATGGGAACGCATGCCTTCTGCTTCAAATGTGTGCTGAGAGGTACTTACTGCTATCCTCTACCTTCATTTCATCCTTAAATGTTACCAAAGCTTTAAACTTTCCCTCTGAATTTCTTAAGGAGAGCATTACCCAGCACTTCTCTTCACGTACATTCCCAAATCTGTAGCATTAGTATCAGTGTTCCTAGGAATTTTCCATTCCTTATGACTTTTCTTGGCACCCAGAATTGAACTCAGGACACTGTGCTTTCCAGGTAGATGCTGTGCCACTGAGCTATATCCCCTGTCCCAGTTTTCCATTCCTTATGTCTTAGTTATTTTTCCCATTTATGATACCTCCAGTGAAAAGAGGAAAGATCTATTTCAGTTCACAGTTGGCAGAGGTTTCAGTCTATAGTCAGCTTGCTCCCAGGCAAGGCAGCATAGCAGAGAGGTATGGCACAGCAGAGGGGTATGCTTTGCACCAAACTATACCTAAATTCATTGAATTTAAACAACCTTCATTTATTCAGGGTGCACTTGTGTGTAGAAGAGGCTTGGCTCATGTTGGCTGACTCAGCTAGTGACATGATATAGTCAGTCACAACTAGAGTCCCGCTTGTATGTGAAGTTCTAGAGCTATGGTGGGGTAATGGGCTCTTCTTCAGTATTTCTCATTCTCCTTGTGTCAGAGAGGTTAAACAAGATGCTATTTTCTCTCAGGGCACATAATAGTAAGTAAAACCATGTACATCCCCTTGACATGCTGGCTTACAACTGGAACTTGTTCATTCATCCCATATGACCTCATGCAAACAACGGAGCCCCAAATCAAGGCTTAGAAGAGATCTGGGATGGTAGAGGTGATAATGCACAGATGACAGAATGATGACACTGGTTTAAATGAAAACATCATTATTCAATAAAGTTTTAACAAACTTTTCTGTTAACTATGACATTCTTTTATAATTCATATAAAATCTAATACGATTCTAGATGATTTGGGAAATGTCAGACCAGACCACTGTGAAAAATGGAGGGGAGTGGGCAGTAAGCCCTAGAAGGATGGCAACAGATGGTAGAATAGGAAGTTCTGGTCTTTCTTCTCCTACAGAACAAGAATTGAACAGGCACCGTTGGTGACAATAACTTTGGAAGAGCTCAACTCAGAAATCTAGTCAAGAAGCTAAAGTCATATAGGAGAAGAAAACAAAATATAAAAACTAAACAAAATAAGTAGAAAAAAACAGTTTCCTTCATCTGCATTATTACATTTCCCATGACCACATTGCTAGGTATATAGAGGGAATACTCCAGCTCAAAATTACTCTCAAAAGGAAAAACAGTTTCTCTGAAGTGGTATGCAATCACATTCCCAAGGTTTTGAAGTTACCACCCAAACACACAGCTTTAGTTTCAACTCACAACCAGAGGGTGAGTGGCATTGAGCTGTCAGAATATAACTGAAAACAAAGAATAAAGATGTGGTCTCTCAGCACAAGCCACACGGAAGGATCCACCAAGGTTGCTAGTGACCTATTTTGCACAGAAGTTCAGCAGCCTCCTCCACAAGGACCTTAGTTATGGTCCTCATAGTCACCTCATTGCCTCTACAGTGTTCACTGTTGTGGTTTCTGCAGTGTCCTCTGCTTTAGGTCCCAGCGGCTTTTCTTACTGAAGAAATGAAAAACCAGTATAACCTCACTGGAGGTCCGATAACTTCTGCCAGTGAAAGTTCCAAATTCTTGTCTTTATCTCCAGGTGTCTGAAACACAGCTCTTCTCTCTCTTTTGAGAGCTGCACCACTGCTGTGGCCGCACCGAGTCATTGTACATACACTCATTGATGGCCCAGCTCTTGCAGGCCTTGACCCTGGTCCTACAGCAGCACCCTGACCTGCGGCAGTGTTCTACAGCCAAACACTTGCACACCACCAGCCTCTGCCCATCGCCGCACACGCACAAGGTGCAGCTACCTCCTCTGCACCTATTGCTGTACCCACAGCCGTGTCCCTCCAGCTGACTATACCTGTATGCAGAGCTACCAGACCCCTGTCACTAGCATTTGCTGCTACATCATATCATATGTGGCCCCTATGGCTGCCCCTGTACTGTGTGTCAGGCCTGATTCCCACAGTTACCTGCATGCATACAGTTAGCTTGACCGCTGTTGCCAGCCCACAACTGACCACTGCAAACACCACTGGTGCCTGCTGACAGTTTTGATTCCTCTGAGTGAACATGCCTTTGATGCTTCCATGAGACAAAAACCTCCTACAGACATCCATGGTCCTGACCATGACCCTGGCTCTTATCACATTACCTGTGCCTGCAGCCAGCCTTTGCAACAAAGTCAGCAGTTGTCACCTGCCCCAGCCTCCTACTGCCACCTTTCCTGATCCATGCTACTGGACCAGAGGCACTGCTGAAGACACCAACATTTCTCACAGCAACTGTGACCACTGGAACTCCTGACTTTAAGAACCACACAGTTGCCAATGCCACAGACACTAGTTGATGAGGCACTTAGCCAAACTCTGTTACTCAGAGTCCATGTGATTCTCCCACACCTAACCCCCCACCCTACACTGTCCACAGGGACATGGTTCATTCCAAAAAGCTTGCCTGCACCACAGGCATTTTGTCTTGTTTTACTGAAGCAAATCTGAAATGTATGAAACAGGGGAAGGCATCTTCCAAAGTTTGGAGAACCACAGAAGACTATGAGAAACATGAAGAAGCAGAGAAACGCAGTACCATTAATGGGACACAATAAACTTCTAGTACTAAGCCCCAAAGACACAGAGATCAGCTATTTTTCTGATAAAGAAAATGATTTTTGAAAGCAACTTGGTGAGTTATAAGAACAGGGCGATAAACAATATAGCAAGAGCAGAAAAATAATGCAAGAACAAAATGAGAAGTGCAACAAGACAAAACACACAAAAGATACAAAATGATGGAGTTGGAGAATACAATGACAAAATGCAGTAGACCTATTTAACTTCAGAGCAGATAAAACTAAAGAAAAAAGAAGTGAACTAAAAAGCAGGTTACTAAACAATCAATTCAGAAGGAAAAATAATGAAAACTCATGAAGAAACACTATGAAATCTTATGAAATAGAACAAAGTTGAAGATATCATACCACTGATCTAAAATATATCACAAAGCCCTCAAAATCAAGACAGCATGACACTGGCATGAAAACTGACATATAGATCAATGGAACAGGATAGATGGTGCAGAAATAAATCAATACATTTATGGTCCTTGAACTTTAACAAAGGCGTTAAGAATACACAGTGGGGAAAGGACAGCCTCTTCCATAAATACTTTTTTGGAAATATGTATAACTTTCAAAAAAGTTAGTTTCAGGTTTCAAACCATATGTAAAATTCAACTCAAAACTGAGTAATGCTATATACATGAGACATGAAATTATAAAAATTTAGAAGAAATATGGGTAAGAAACTTTTTGGTATCTGTAATGATTTTTAAAATATAACTTCAAAAGCATAGATAACAAAACCAAAACCAAACAAATGGAATTCCAAAAAAAGATTCTGCCCAGCAAAGAAAGCAACAGCAGAATTAAGAGACAATCTGTGGAAAAGGAAAACTTATTTGAAAACCGTACTTTTGGTAATTTAATATCTCAAAATACAAAACACACTCAACAATTTAATAACAAGAATATGAACAAAGTGACTAAAACATGAATAAGAGACTTGAATAGATGTTGATAAAAAGAAGTCAGCAAGGGGTGTATAGAAATGTGTAACATTATAAATTAGGATGAAAATAGAAATTAAAAGCATATCAAAATACAAGCTCATACCTGCTAGTATGTCTATTTGCAAATAAAACACAAGCACAAAAGAACAAACAAACAAACAAAAGACCTTAATAGCAATGTAGTTAAAGGAATCCCTTATAGACAATTGGTAGGAATGTAAATTAGCGAAGCTATTAAAGAAAACAGTGCAATGGTTCCTAAAAAAAATTAAAAATAGAAGTACTATATTGTCTAACATTTGCATTTCTAAGTATATAACTAAAGGAAATTGAACCATTATATGCAAAAGATACCTGTATTTCCATGTCATTGCAGCATTATTTATAAGAGTCAAGACACAAAATCAACATAAATATGTATGAATAAGGAAAACAAGGTATTTAAACACATACACCAGAATATGAACCTTAAAAGGGATATCTTGCCATTTCCAGTAAGAAATGAACTTAGAAGACATTATGCTAATGAAATAAGACAAGAGCAGAAATACAGACACTACTTGGCTTTATTTTATGTGAAATTAAAAAAAAAGTCAAAGTCAAAGAAGGATAGCATAGACCAGTGGTCATGAAGGACTTAGGAAGGAGTGAGAAATGGAAATATACTGGTTAAATGGAACATTATTTTAACTCCAATGAATAAATTCTCTGTATGTATTTCACAGCTTGCTGACTGCAACATATTATACATTTCACATCAAGAGAGAAGATCTTAAATGTTATCAGCACATAGAAATATAGTATGTGAAGTGATATGCCTGTTAATTACCTTGTTTTAATCATTTCACAACTTGTACATCTTTCAAAAGATCATGTCACTCACTGTAAATTGATACAATTATTGTTTGTTAATTATGCCTCAATGAAGACAAAAAAAAATATTTTAAGCATAGATACTCACTAGTGATTGGGTCTGCTGTGATTTGAAGAAGCATCTACCAAAGCCTTATGTTTATAAGGCTTTGTTCCCAGCCCAGGTTTCTCCTGGAAGTTGGTGGAACATTGAAGAGGTGGAGCCCACAGGGAGGTCTTCTGGTGATGGGAGGTGTGACCTTGAATGGGTTATTTGGACCACAGCCCCTTCTTGGGTCTCTCCTCCCTCTCTAGCCAGAGGCAAAGTTCACTCCTACAGTTCACTCCTAGCAGAATATCCCACCTCCCCAGACACCCAGGTGATAAAGCCAGTCTGCCATGATTTGCAACTGTGGGCTAAAATAATCCTCTCCTCTTTTAAACTGATTATCTCAAGTACTTTATTCACCAAAATGGAAAGTTGGCTAACACATGCTTGAGGTGAGTTCTAAATTTTTTCTCATTTTTGAGCCTGAGACTTTAAATTGAGAGCAAAACCAGGTGTGGTGGCACATGCATGGAATTACAGCCTTCTGGGAGCCTGAGGCAGGAAGATCCCCAAATTTGACCCCAATGTGAATAACCTATTGATTTAATGAGACTTAAAAATTTTTTTTCCAATTTTTAAAAATTAAAAAGGACTGGGGAAGTAGCTTAGTGCAAATGCTCTGGGTTCAGCCCTTAGTGCCATCAGAGGGATGGGTGGGACAAAAACAAATCTGTGATCATAAACATTAATACACTCATGTGGATACGCATATATGCACATACACATCTTACTATTTTTTAAAATGCAAAAGCACTTTAAAAAGATATGCAAAGTATAACATCTTTCATATAATTTATTCTTATTTTCTTCCATCTGCTTCAGTAATCTTCCCTTCACCTTTTCTATAACCAGGTGGGTCTTTCCTTTTCTCAAAGCTATACATGTTCCTTCCTTACCTTTTTAAACCTACATTGAGTCCTTTCTATCTTTCGAGTTAGCACCCCCTCTCCTTCAAGTCTAGAGAACTCTGTGGCCCTCCCACCTTGGTCAGTTCCTCCACTACAAATTCCCTATTCCCTTTGCACCTCATTCTGTACTCCAGTGGCAATGCTGCATTTCTCTGTGTAGTCATGTCATTAATGTCTCTCTTACTGGCTCACCCAAAGGCTCCAAGAATGCAGGAAACATGACATACGTACTCAACTTGATATGACCAGTGCCTTGCTATGTGGTTCTCTTTGTTCCAGAAATAAAATTAGCAGACTAATGTGCCTATTTCTTGTAGTGAAAGATAAACAATAATTAAATATTATGGCAGCACAAGAAAAAGGGAAACATTTTATACAGATACTGGATTTCTTATCTGCAGTAACTCTGATTTTTTCCTTAGAGTATATTTTATTTTAATCCTGTTTTTCTTGAATGGTGCCTCTCAGTAAGGAGGATCTATTTTTTTTATAATGTCATTTTCTTTCTCTCATATCACTATTGCACTATCCCCTTAAAAGAACAAGATTAATACTAAGCCATAAAATAACCTTATTTCACACCCAGAAAGTCTGAATTTTGGTAAATCCCAAGGGCTTTTCCATCCAGTGAAAGCAAACACTGATTTACATGAATGGATGAAGGCCTTACCATCTCAAACTCCTGTTATAATTAGTTTCCAAAAATCAGATTCATGTCATGTCTATTTCTATTTCTTTCCTCATGTGTAACAAAGGGACGAGTCACCAGAATTTTAATGTCTGTATTAAATGCCAGCAGTAGTCTGTTGTTATGCTTTAACTACTTAAATATTCCAAATTCTAAATGGCTAATCCATTCCATCTTTTAGTGTATGGAACAGGAATGGCCTGCTAATCACACATAAGAGCGTAGAAAAGGTCAAAAGAGTATGAAATCATCTGTCTATCATTAGATGGTGACAGAAGAAGAAGGCCTGCATTTGTGACTAAGATTGAAATTGGAACTTAGAATGTCACTGCATGACTCATATAGATTGACAATGAATGCGGTTGGAGCAAGAATGGTGAAGAATTAACTATTTTAAACAATTTTGTTGCAACTAAAAATGCTAAAAATACATGCTCCTTAGCCACAGAAAATGGCTCCAGCATTAATAATAGTTCATGTAATAGTATGATAGAGATAGAGGGTTCTTAGAGAATCATGTAGATATAAATTTTTTTTTGCTAAATAATTAAAAAAAATCAAGTCATATTCATGAGTCAATTTCAAAATTGTATAACTAAGTATATTGTTTCAATTTAATATTGTGTTTTCACTGTAATTCAAAAATAATTATTTTGAACTTATGCATTGTAAGGTAACATTGCTGGTGATGAATATATATATATATATATATATATATATATATATAATCTGTTGTTTGGCTACACAGTAGTCCTAACACTCAATTCTTTTTTTCCTCAGAAAGTTCACCAAATTATACAGTTTAGATTTCTAAATTATTAGGCATTTAAAGAGATTTTCAAATACAATAAGTCATTTTACAAGGTGCTGTTTCCTTTCCTATGGGTTAGCTCAAATTTACTATTTTTTTGTCTATATTTGAAAAATCAGAACATTGGATCTGTGCTATCATTTCAAGACTGAAAGCTGTGTCACCAGCCACCAATGCCGACTTTGAAAGACGGTGCTTCTTTTTTGTGTATTATTTGGTATAATATTATTTGTGGGTTTCTAGGTTTCTGTTTCTGGCTGCATATTTTTCAGAGGTTTCAAGGTTAAAAAAAAAAGATGAAGACGAAGCTGTAAGAGTGAGGTTTGGTCTAATGACTAAATGATAGTTGTGCTGTTACCTGTATGCCTTAGTCCCCTTTGTCTTTATAAGAATGGGTCCTTGGTGATTACATTTATTTATTTCTTTGCCAAATGTGGAGGGCTTTACAAGATCATCTGAAATATACATGTGTATATATATATATATGTATATATATATATATATATGTGTGTGTGTGTGTGTGTGTATGTGTGTGTGTGTATCCAAAATTACTTGTCCATTTATCATAAATTAATTTCTTTGGTCTAGAGATTTCTTTGCTCAGACCCAGAGGAAAAATTTGGGGGGATCATTGGTGTTACAGACATACAGTCATTTCCACCAACAATAGAAATGTTGGATGTTCAAAAGCAGCACTACAGAACTACAAAGTAAATTGTAGCTACTCTCATGACAAACATAAAGAGCTAAATTAACTGATCCAAAAGAAAGTCAGAACACCGTGCTTAAGGATATAACTTTTATGTGGCATGGAAGTTGAGAAGTAGACAACAATTTTGTGTGGAAGCTAATAGAAAAATAGGGAGGGCCAAGAAAATAGAATCACTATTAAAACATGTGATTTATAGGCCTGCCAGGGGCGAGTCTGAAAGTTCCAATTTCAGTGAAATTGTTAGAAAAATCTATCCAGATATGTGCAATGCAGAAGGCAAGGAAAAAAGTGGAGTAAAATGGACAGAATTCTTTACCTTCAGATGTTCAACACGTGACTAAAAGGTTCTTTGAAAGTGCAGTTGGTGGTGTTTTAAGGCCAGGATGTATGAAGAAGCTGTGTCTTTTTCATCATACATCCTCATTAAAACTAAAATTCAATGTTGGATCAGTACATGTGCATGTTGATTTTAACTCTTCTTTATAGTTTTGGGGGAGAAACACAAACTTTCAGAAGGTCTGAGGTGTAGGATTTTTTATTTATAAAATCAATTTTCTTCTCCTTATGTCCATTCTATATTCTTCAGATTTGAGAAGGAAGATAAAGGGGCCAAATAAAGGCAAATACTCTGGACATGGATTTTAAAAAAGTTTGGAAAAGCATAATTGAAAATGGACAACATAGGTGGTGGCAAAATGTGGCTCAAATGTGGCAAAAATCACAAGATCTTTGATAAGTGCAAATATCTACTCTGCTATTTCACTCTAGAGAATCCCACGCAAACTTAAGATCCTGAATGTGGCTTGAGTCGCTGCAATAGTTTGGTTCTTAAGTGACTTCAAAAGGCTTTAAAAGCTTATTTCCCAGGGAGTCCTACTGGAAGGTGATGGAAATCTTAGGAGTTGGGGGCTAGTGGGAGGTGGTTAGGGTAGTTAGGGTTAGGGGTGGCCATCCATCCATCTTTTACTCCCTTTTTGTCTTGCTTATCCCCCCACAAGATTAGAAGTTTGTTCCCCCAAATCTTTCTACCATGGAACAAAATAATCAGGTACTGGTACCTTTACAACTCTGAACTAAAGTAAACCTTTTTTCTTCATAAATTGACAATTTTTGGGATTTGATATAGCAATGGAAAGCTAACATAGTCATCTTTGTCATTTGCAGCTCTTTACTGATAAATTCATTATTTTACTAAGATTGAGGTTTGAAAAATATGTAGTCACAAAGATATAATGTTTACATAAACTTAGCAATTTCAAAAGACTCTTTGTCAGGAATCACTGAGAAAATTATCTGTCCAAGAATTGTGCACCCACTATGTTCAAGGTGCTGTACAAGTTGTGACAGATCATGCTGCTTAGGAGATAAGATTTGAAAGAATAAAATTGAACAACTAAATAATGTGAAGTCTAACCTAATATATTTGGCTACCATTAAATATTGAGTACAATTCTTTTACTCATTTATTTATTATAGGGGTAGACATTGGTATAGGTTCATTAGCACTGGTCTTTTTTCCTTAGTGTTTCTTAACATAAAAATGCTCTCCTAAATATTGGAATACAGAAATAAGAATGCGAGGAAGGAGTTTTAACAGAGGTTGCAAACACAATCTGTTTGGTAATGTCTCTGTAGCTCAGCTGCACTTGAATATATTATTATAAAATAATAAACAATACAGAGTCTCAAAAAAGTAAGAAATGCATGACTGGTAGCAAATCATACTGAGAGTGGAATGAAATGTAGCATCTTAGCTAATAAAGTAACTCATCCATATACTCAGTAATCACATTAATCTTTATAATTGCCTGTTTTCTCTTATATTTACTATGTAACCTGAGGGGAAGTCAGCAGTATTCATTATAATTTAGTCTGGTGGAAGCACGTCAATAGATCTTCCTCATCCTGTTTTGTGAAAGAAGTCAGATTTATGATGAAATCAATAAAACTCTAATTTTCGTGTATCTTCTTTGCATAGACAACTTCTAAGGCTTCTAAGGGAATCCAGGCACACGTGGTGCCACATGCCTGGAATCCTTGCATTTATGAAGTTGTAAGAGGAGCATCACAAGTTTGAGACCAGCCTGTACTAAACAGACACTGACTGAAACAAAACAAAACAAAACAAAATCTCTAAAACACCAAGGGGCTATAGCAACATGTTCACAAGATAATTTGTATAATTTGCAAAAGTAACATATTTTAACTCTGTTTGATTAAATTAGTTCTGTGTTTTCTCCTGTTTTCTACCATATTTTTCTATGCATTTAATGTTATTGATGAGCTGATCCAGTTTTAGGGAATTCAGGTGACATGAAGTTGAGTCAAGGGTACACTAACTTCTATTTTATTGGAGTACATTTATGAGTCACACAAATTTTAAGTATAGTTTGGCTAATGGTCGTTACTCAAGTGTGGAAACAACTTGTAAGAATTTTTCTCCTAAGCTCTCTGCTGCCTCATCTGGCATTGGATAACCTGAACTCAGGTTAGAATTTGAACCTAGTGTGTGCACGGAATGTATTGTATCTCAGGGAAGTATCCACCACAATTACATGACTTTTAAGAGGAGAAGCAAAGTTTGAAATGCAAAGAACCAGAAATTAACCTGTATAAATATGTAAGGAGAAAATTTGGTCATTATCCACACTAGTCAAAATAGAAGTTCTCTCCTTTCTAAAATCTTCCAAGAGTACCCATTCACTTGTACAAATGTATAAACTCACCGCTGTTATTATTTCTCCTTTAGTGATAAGAATTCTGTTTATCTGCCACTAATCTTTAGTGGTAATAAGAGTAGTAAATACTTCTGGAGGTGAATTGACATGTCTTATGCTTATCAGCATGTAAAATTGTGTCATAGTGTTAGCAGGCATATTTTGCCTTAAGGAAATATGTTGGTTCCTATCAGGGTGTTTTGGAAAATTGCCACTAATGTTGCAAATCATGTAGAAGAAAAAACTTGTTTACTGTTACAGTTTTTATCCATGCTCGTCACAGCTATATATGTAACAGAATAATTTCATTACATATTTATATAGGTCACTATAATCAAGGAGGAAATTTAAAATGCAGTTTAAATTGTACTTGTCTCTCAAATTACGTGTTTCAGGGTTCTAATAAAATTTCTGTTTACTTCTAATAAATATTCAGCAATAGCTAGGGATTTAGCTCAGCAGCATAAGCATCTGCCTGGCAAGCATGAGGTTGTAAGTTTGATCCCAGTACCAAAAAAAAAAAAACAAAAAAACAAAAAAACAAATCAGCAATAATAATTTTTAAAAATGCAGAAAGTTTAATGTATATGAAATTTTACTTCTTTTGCCACAAATAAATTATAATTATATTTCTGGTCTAGTTTTCTATCATGCTTCTGATAAAAAAATCTGTAAGTATGAACTGACTTATAAATGACCAAAGAGGTAACTGAAGGTAATAGAAAAGGTAGTTTCTCGAGTTTCTAGAAAGATAGAAAAAATACATTAAAAATGACAGTATTATAAATATTGTGCAGGTAGTGGCTTTAAATTAAACTTGTTATAGATTATATGAAAACCTTAGTACACAGAAAGTATGTTGATAGCAATAAAGATAGAATTATTTGGATTCTTTTATACACATTATTTGAAAAATTGACTTTCATATATTTTCCTTATAAAGATTCATCAATATTCAAAGGTCAATGCTTTTAAAGTAACTCTAGAGATTTGTTAATGAAATCTCACATGTTCTCATAACAGTTTTCCAATAAAATATTTCAGAAATGAAATGTTATGGAAGAATTGGTCAATAATCGTTTTTCCCTAGGTAGATCATAGGAGCTCTGTGTATATTTTAAATATTGGTAAACATGTGAGATTCTAAAATAAAAGTAATATAATGATAAGATATTTACTTTAATCATTTTCACTTGAAATTACTGAAATACTTCAGGAATGTTTGGAACAATGAGTCTACTTCTACAGATATATTTTTCTTACTTAACTTTGCCTTACTTTGATAATCTCTTCTTCAAATTCTGCTTCTTTAAAGAAAATTGACCCTCTGCTTTCTCAAATCTTACATTACTTATTGCCTTACAAATACTCTTACAAATTTTCACACTTGTATAAATTCTTTAGTTTTCCAAATCTTATCTGCTCAATTAGCTTTTAATCTCTATCAGGACAGGATCTGTTTCTTTTGTCTTTTTGACATTTCTCACAGTAAACCATAAGTTAAGATTTAATATTATTGAATTTAATTTATTCTAGATACTAGTGGTTCTTTTCAATTAGAGATGAGATTTTTATAAATTAAAATATGCAATTATAATATGTACTCTTTTCACTTACTCAAAAGATGAGCTAGGATTTGTTATATTTTACAATCTTGAAACATATTTCATATGCTCTTTAATCAATTTCCTATTCATTTTCAAATTCCAGGTATAAAATATAGCATTTAATTGTCACAGCTAAGACTTGCTAAAAAAAATCCCTGTTTTGAAAGATACTATGCATCCATAAGTTCATGAAAAAAATCAAGATGTAGGATAAAAGACATATTGATACATTTTTAAGGATTTCATTAAAAAAAGATGTTATTATATCAAGACAGAGTTCAGTTAGGAGACATGATACATTTTTCCAAGCACAAACGTGTTTTTAAATCAACTGATAGCAGTTGTTGATTGTGTACTATATTTGAAACTAGAAGATTCTAATAAATAAAATATGTCATATTTGTATTTCAGTTTTCAGCTACCAGAGCACTTTTCATTTCTACCTCATTCTTTCATTTTTCTTTCCATCTCTTTTTCTGAAACCTTATTGATTATATAGCAGAACAAGGAATATTACTACCATTTTGCAAACTGAAAATTGAATTAAGTTTTTTTCACATTCTTACAGCTAACTATTAATAAGTGATAGAGTTATGGCTAGGATGCCATGTTTTTAACTCCTAACCATGTGACATTGAGCAAATCACTTAGAAATATTGACAACAATTTCCCAGGTGGTGCCATAATAAAGTAGCATAGACTAAGTGACTTGGTAAGCAGCATAAACTTCGTTACAGTTTTAGAGGCTGGAAAACAAGATCAGAGTTCTAGCATGTGCAGGTCCTGGTGGGAAGACTCTTCTAACTTGCAGACCAAGAGGTTTTATTTTAGCCTCACATGTTTGAGAAAAGGGAGCTGGCTATCTGTGCTCTTTTTGTAAGTATGCTAACCTTATTATGATTCAGTTTTCTCACAAGTGCCCCACTTCTAAGTACCAGTGTATTGAGGATCAGATTTTGCTTAGTTTTATACAGCATTGTTTTGTATCAATCTCTCTCAGAAAATCATTTTAGAAATAGAAAGTTGCTTCACACCTACATCACACAGCATTTGTACTTTTGTATTTGTGTGATTATGTAGGTAGAGATTAGCTTATGATTATTTCTGCTTTCTTCTGAAGCATTAGTGCCCTCTTCTGTAGTCAGTATATACTATATTATAGACTTTCCTCCAATGAATTTCTTTCTTATTTATATTGAAATTAAAGATACAAAATTATATACCTGTTTTTTTAAAAAGTGAAATACAGTAGATTTAGTGCTTCTGTTTTAATATTTAGATCTTTGATCCATTTTGACTTTAGAGCATCCTGGTAGACACGGGTCTAATTGGAGACATAGGGTCAAGCAAAGAATTCATGAACAAAATGCAAACTGCAAGGGAAATACTTCAAAGAATCAACACCTGAGATATTATCTTATTAAAAAATTTTTACAATTCAAAAGAAATCACCAACAAAGTGAAAAGAAAATCCACAGAATGGGAAAGATTTTTAGCCAGCAGTCCCTCAGATATAGGACTTATATCCAGAACATATAAAGAATTGAAAAACATCAAGCCCTCCAAATTCAAAGACTCTCTCCAAAAATGGGCATCTGAGATGAACACACAGTTCTCAGATGAAGATATACAAATGGCAAATAAATACATGAAGAAATGTTCACCATCACTGGTCATTCGAGAAATGCAAATTAAAACAACATTGAGATTTCATCTTACTCCAGAAAGAATGGCTGCCATAAAGAAATCAACCAATAACAAATGTTGGCAAGGCTGCGGGTAAAGAGGAACACTGTTCCATTGTTGGTGGGAGTGCAGACTGGTGTAGCCACTGTGGAAATCAGTATAGAGAGTTCTTAAAAAACTAGACTGGAAGTTCCATTCAATTCAGCTATTTCCCTCCTTGGTATTTTCCCAGAAAAATTGAAAAGTTCATGTCACAGGAATATATGTATGTTCATGTTTATAAAAGCACAATTTGTAATAGCTAGATCTTGGAAACAATGAAGATGCCCATAAACCACAGAATGGGTGAAAAAAATGTGGTATTTTTACACAATGGAATATTACTCAGCTATAAAAAGAATGATCTTGAGGCTTTTATAGGTAAATGGAGACAACTAGAGACTATCCTCATAAGTGAAATAAATCAGACTCATATTTGTAAAAATCATATTGTCTCTAGTATAAAAATAATAAAAATGGAAAGAGTAATAAGATACAACATTTATAATAGATATTTTATGCTCCAGGGTTTAGCTTAGTTGGCTAAGGTCCCACTCTGTAAATGTGAGGTTGTGAGTTCTATCCCAGATGCAGAAAAAAAAAAGAGTATAATAGATACTGTAATAATAAAGGGAAAGAAGGTTCTTTAAATGATACAACAGTATGTATATTTAGGTGTTCAAGATAACCATACTACTAAGTTTTTGTTTGTTTATCAAACAGAATATTTTGTACTGTCATTGTTTGATTGTCCACTTTTTATGTTTTGATTTTGTAACTTGTACAACTACTTCTAAGATAACAATATACAATTTATCAACTAATGATTTCTTACTGTTTTTTATTTGAAATTCTGTATTATTTCTACTTTTTTCTGCTTGGTTTTTTCTCTAAATAAAAAAAAAAGTGAGATACAAGTATATCCTTATATACATTACTTTTATATTGAGATGTTAAAGCATGGATTATGAAAAGTATTTTAAAGTATTTTAAAAGTAAAATTATTTTTGAGAGTTCTGATCTATATTCAGCATTACAATCCTGTAAAATCATTAAAGATCATAATGTTTCAGAATATATATATATATATATATATATATATATATTTCATATATGTGGTTCTTCACCTATCCCTGGGTAATGTCCTTTAGCATATTATTTTTTCTAGGTTATAATATTATTTTTGGAGTCACTGGAGGCATAAAGCAATCTTGCCTTAGTTGTAAAATAGAAAAAAATCCCTACTTGAGACCAATTTCCCAACAACGTGTTCATTTGATATTTTCACAAATAATATAACTTTCAACACTAAATTTAATCTGGGAAAAGTATAGCCCGCTAAATATTCTCTATGGTTACTTTTATAATCATACAAAGTCATGGTTTTGCATTGATTAAAGAATTTATGTGAGTGAGAATTTAAAATTCACATTAATAAATTTGATAAATTCAATATTAACTGCCAAAGCATTTTCACTATCAAAAGGAAAATAAATCATTCACTTTTCAAATGCTTTCTCTTTTCTAACTGAATTCCTAAATAGTGAGCACATACCGAAAAGTTAAAAAATGTTAGTGATCAACACATAGATGTTTTTATATATGCTTATTCTATAAGCACATATATGTAAGCACACACACACACACACATATATGTATGGAAAGAGATGCATAAGTTATGAGGAAAATTCTCATTATGTAAGATAATTAAATGTCATTTATCATAAAAATTTCCCAAGGAGGTTATAGGTGTCATAAAATTTCAGGAAGCCAATTATCTGATTTTTCCCCTTACAGCTATTTACTTCCTTTTGCCTGTATATAAATCTTATTTGTTCATTTGTTTAATTCCTTTTAATTACAACTTAAAAACAAGAGAATGAGACAATAATTCTACTAAAATTTCCACATTCATTAGTAACAATATGAAAAGCAGCAAATATATTTAAGTACAGTAGATGTTTGGGGTTAGGATCTGCAAGGCAGGATTCATATCATTTCCACTTGCTATCCTGTTTTTAATTTATTTACATTGATTGAGTTGGGCAACAAAAATGTTAGTGTAGGCAGTTTTGTACCTTTTTTTCTTTTTACTTCTTATATTCATTATTTTTGTTATTTATAATTTTGTGAGGTTTTATATATCCATTATATACAAACTTGGATATTAAAAAACACTGGTTGATGCTATACATGAATAAGACTGAAATCCAGAAGGAAAACCTTTATGTTGTTAGTTTATAAGGATTTCCATTTTGCACTATCATTTTTAAAAATATTTTTATTTTAAAGAGAATAAAACAAGAGGGCAGATTTAAGCAGATCGGAACAGAACAACGTAAGCAACACAGCACTTCACAACAAGACAACTGGATATTAACAGTAGCTATCATAATGTCTCTTTCTTTGAAATAGTTGAGCTTAGCTTTATACACAGTAATGTCAAACATAACAAAATAAAATAAAACCACTCAAGAAAATGAAAGTATTGCAAGACATTCTGAACTAAATAACCAAAGGTGGACAATGTGTACTATTTTATCCCATTTTCCATAAAAAAATTGCTTATGCTATCATACATATTAAAATCCAATAAGACACAACATGATAGAACAAATGGTAATAGAAAAACAAGAGCATGGTACGACTTCAGAGCAAGATAATATCAAATCAACAATGGCTGCCATATTGTCTTTTCTTCAAAGTAACTATTCATATCATCACATATATTAAGATCAAACAAAGCAGAATAAAACCATTCCCATCAGTAAATGAAAACATAAGACTTTAAAGCAATATAGTGGTGAACCATAATTACCATAAAATCTTCTGTACTCTTACCATTTCTTACACTAGGGAGACTTTACATTATCTATACATGTGAGTTTGATTTATTTCACTTATGAGTATGGATTCAAGTTGCATCCATTTATTTATAAATATCTCAATGTGATCATTCTTTATAGCTGAGTAGTTCTCCATTATACCACAATTTTTTTATTCATTCCTCAGTTGATGGGCATTTAAGTTGTTTCCAAGATCTGGCTATTACAAATTGTGCCACTATAAACATGGGTGCACATATATCACTGTGGTAAGATGTTTTCAGTTCTGGGAATATGCCTAAGAGTGGAATAGCTGGGTCAAATTGGACTTCCAACCCCAGCTTTTTGAGGAATCTCCAGACTGACCTCCATAGTGGTTGCACCAGTCTGCACTCCCACCAACAGTGTAGAAGAGTTCCTTTTTCCCCACAGCTTCTCTAGCATTTGTTGTTGGTAGTTTTGTTGATCCTGGCCATTCTTTCTGGAGTGAGATGGCATCTCAGTGTGGTTTTAATTTCCATTTCTCTAATGACCAATGATGATGAACATTATTTGATGTATTTATTTGCCATTCGTATTTCTTCATCTGAGAACTGTGTGTTCATCTCGGATGTCCATTTTTGCATTGGATCTTTGAATTTCTGGGGTCTGATTTTTAAAAATTCTTTATATGTTCTGGACAGAAGTCCTTTGCCTGAGGGACAGTTCACTAAGATTTTTTTCCCAGTTTGTAGGTTTTCTTTTCACTCTGCTGGAGATTTCTTTGGACATGCAGAAACTCTTTAATAAGATGCAATCCCATTTATTGATTCTGGGAAGTATTTCCCATGCAGATTGGTTCTTGTTCATGAATTCTCTACCTACCCCTTATGTCTTCAAGATTTTTATCTACTTTGTCTTCCAATATATTTAGTGTTTCTGTTTTAATATTTAGATTTTTGATCCATTTAGATTTTAGTTTAGTACATGATGACAGGCATGGGACTAATTTTAGGTTTTGGCATATGAATAGCCAGTTTTTCCAGCACCATTTATTAAAGAGACTGTCGTTCTTCCAGTGAACATGTTTGGCCCCTTTATCAAAGATAAGGTGGTTGAGTGTGTTCATAGTTGTATCTTCTAGTCTACTCCATTGATCATCAGGTCTGTTTTTATTCCAATACCATGTTGATTTTATTATGGTAGATTTGTAGTATAACTTCAAGTCAGGGATTGTGATGCCTTCTGCCTTGGCATTGCTGCTGAGAATTGTCTTTGCTATTCTAGGTCTCTTCTGGTTCCAAATGAATTTTAGGAGTGATTTCTCTAGATCTATGAGTTATGTTAGTAATATTTTCATTGGGATTGCATTGAATCTATATAACAATTTTGGGATAATGGCCATTTTCACAATATTTATTCTTCCTATTCATGAACAAGGGATGTCTTTCCATTTTCTGAGGTCCTCTTAGATTTCTTTTTTCAGGGTATTATAATTTTCCCTGTACAACTCTTTTACATCTTTCATTAGATTAATTCCTAAGTATTTCATCTTTTTGGATGCTAGTATGAAGGGTGTTGCTTCTCTTATTTTTATTTCTTTCTCTTGTCTAATTGCTCTGGCTAGTATGTCCAGTACTATATTGAATAGGAGTGGTAATAAGGGACATCCTTGTCTTGTGCCTAATTTCAAGGTAAAGGTTTTCAGTTTTTGGCCATTTAATATGACACTGGCTGTTGGTTTGTCATAGATGGCCTTTATCATATTGAGGTAAAGACCATCTATTCCAATTCTTTGAAAGGTTCTTATCATGAATGAGTATTGGACCTTATCGAAAGCTTTTTCTGCATCTATAGAAATGATCATGTGATTCATACTTTTGGCTCTATTGATATGGTGGATTAAATTTATTGATTTATGTATGTTGAACCATCCCTGCATGCCTGGAATGAATCCCACTTGGTCATGGTGTATAATCTTCTTGATGATTTGCTGCATCCTGTTTGCCAATATTTTATTGAGAATTTTTGCATCTATGTTCATTAGGGAGATTGGCCAATAGTTCTCTTTTTTAGTTGGGTCTTTCTCAGGTTTTGGTTCTAGAGTGATATTTGCTTCCAGGAATGACTTAGGGAGAACTGCTTGCCTTTCAAGTTCATTGAAGAGTTTGAGGAGTCTTTGCATTAAGTCTTCTTTGTATTTCTTGTAGAATTCTGCAGTGAATCTGTCTGGGCCTGGGCTCTTCTTTGTTGGTAGGGACTTGATTACATTGTCAATTTCATTCATAGAAATTGGATTATTCAGCAGTTTTACATCTTCTTGATCCAGCTTTGGTGGTTCATATGGTTCTAGGAATCTGTCCATTTCTTCTGTGTTATCGATCCTGTGAGAGTAGAGGTTTTTGAAATAGTTGTTGATGATCTTTGTATTTCCACAGGGTTGGTAGTGATTTCACCTTTTTCATTCTGTATGGCATGAATTTGAGTCTTTTCTTTCCTTTTTTAAATTAGGTTGGCTAGGGGTTTGTCAGTTTTATTTATTCTTTCAAAGAACCAACTCTTTGCTTCATTGATTCTTTGTATTGTTTTCTTAGTCTGTATTGCATTAATTTCTGCTCTGATCTTTATAATTTCCTCCCTTCTTTTGGCTTTGGGCTTGGCTTCCTCTTCTTTTTCTAGCTGTTTGAGGTGTAATATCAGGTTGCTTATTTGTGCCCATTCTGTTTTCCTAATGTGGGAACTCAGTGCAATAAATTTTCCTCTGAGGACTGCTTTCATTGCATCCCACAGGTTCCACTAAGTTGTATTTGTATTTTCATTTGCTTGTAGATATTTTTTAAATTCTTCTTTAATTTCCTCTGTGACCCACTGATTGCTCAAGAGTGTGTTATTCAATTTCCATGTGTTTGTGGGATTTTTGCAGTTACTTTTATCATTAATTTCCAATTTCATGGCCCTATGATCCAATAACATGCATGGGACAATTTCAATTTTTTTGCATTTACTTAAAAATGTTCTGTGGTTAGTATATGTTCTGTTTTAGAGAATGTCCCATGTACTACTGAGAAAAATGTATATTCTGGTGTTGTTGGATGGAACACTCTTTATACATGTATCAAATCTATTTGTTTAAAGGTGTGATTCAGTTCTCTTATTTCTTTTCTGACCTTCTATCTAGTTGATTTATCCCTTTGTGTCAATGGTGTGTTAAGGTCTCCTGTTATAATTGTGTTATTGCCTATTTGATTTTTCATTTCTGTTAATACTTGCTTTGTGTAGTTAGATGCTCTGGAATTTGGTGCATATATATTTAAGATTGTTATCTCTTTGTCTTGCACTTGTCCCCTAACTAGTACGTAGTGACCTTCTTTATTTCTTCGGACCATTCTTGGTTTGAAATTTCATGGTTTGTGAACAGAATAGCTACACCCACTTTTTTTGAGTTCTTCTTGCATGGAGTATTGTATTCCATCCTTTGATTTTCAGTCTATGTGTTTCCTTTTGGTTAGAAGGGTTTCTTGTAAACAGCATATGGTTGGACATTGTTTCTGGATCCATTTTGCCAGTGTTTCTTTTAATTGGTGAATTGAGGTCATTTACACTAATGGTTATAAATGTCATATATTGGTTTATTGTTGACATGTTATCTCTCTAGTGTTGTTTCTTTACCTTTCCATTCTGTTTAATTGTCTGTCTTGCTTAGTGGTTTTTTCCTATGTGTATTTGGAATGTCTTTCAGTATTCTTTGTAGGGTTGTTTTGGTGATCATGAAGTTCTTCAGCTGTTCTTCTCCGTGCAAGTATCTTATTTCTCCATCCATTTTGAAAGACAGTTTTGCAGGGGACATCAGTCTGGGTTGGAAGTCATTTTCCTTTAGGGTCTTAAACACTTCAGTCCATGCTCTTCTTGACCTCATTGTCATTGTTTGTGTTGAGAAATGTTCTGTGATTCTGATAGGTTTTGCTTTGTAGGTGATCTGTTTTTTCTCTCCAAGAGCTTTTAAGATTCTGTTCTTATGTTCGATCTCTGGGATGGTGATTATTTTATCTCTGGGTGAAGTTTTGTTTTGGTTATGGCTATTTGGAGTTCTATATGCTTCACTAATCTGTATGTCAGTTTCCATACTCTTATTTTGGAAGTTTTCAGCTATTACTTCTGTAAATAGTCTCTTGATATCATTTGTATTGTCCCCTTTTTTTTCATTTATTCCTATTAATCTTATGTTATTTTTCTTTGCATCATCTTGGAGCTGTTGAATTGTTATTTCCTGATTTCTTGTTAATTTTAAAAGATCTTCCTCTCCTGTTCACTAGCTGCAATCTTATCATTGAGGTCTGAGATTCTATATTCACTTTTGTTGAGGCAGTTTTTGCAACTTTCAATAGAGTTTTTGATTTCCTGTATACCTCTTTGAATCTGCTTTATGCATTCTATTTGTTTCTTAAACTCTTCATTCAGGGATTCTATCATTTTGCTTTGTTCCTCCAAATTTTTTAGCTGTATATTTGTTGGTTGCATTAGGTATTTTTTTCACTATTTTATCATTTCTTCTTTTATCTGGGAGATTATTTCAGATTTGAGTTCCCTCATAGCTTCCTGTATTTGCTTCTTTATTTCAGTTGATATCATTTCAGGCATTTCAGGTGTATGTGTAGTATTTTCTTCTATGTACATGACTCCTAGGTTTTCTTGGGATGGGCTGGAAGGTTGAGATTGCATTTTGGTCTTCATTGCATTTGTTCTTTCATTTTGTCATTTTCCTATAGTTTTGTGTTTCCAGAAATGTTCCAAAGCTTTCCCTGGATGTGCTGGAAATCACTCCCGCACCCTCCACCACTGGGACTCATGTGGCTTTGGCTCTCCTTTCACAGTGGGTCTGGCTACCTCCCCTGAAAGGTGACTAGACATGGTCCACCCAAGCCTGTGGAACCTCTGGAGCCCAATTCAGCATCCTAATGAGGCTGTTCGGGCACCCAGCTGCCAGGATCAATGGTCCCAAACTTTTTGAGGCCTGCCCTGGCAAGCTGCAACTCACCTCATGGTGCAGCGCGGGCCTGGCTCCCCTTTTGGTAGGCTGGCTCCCCTGGTTGAATGAAGGTCACTGGGTGCGGTCCACTCAAGCCCGCAGAACCTCTGGAGCCTAGTCCAGTGTCCTAAGTGGGCCCAGCGGGCACCCAGTTGCCGGGATGGATGGTCCCAAACTTTTACGGGCCTGCCCTAGTGAGCTGCAACTCACCTCCGGTGGCGTCATGGGCCTGGCTCCCCTGGATGAATGAAGGTCTCTGGGCATGGTCCACTCAAGCCCATGGAACCTCTGAAGCCCAGTCCAATATCCCAAGGGGGCTGGGCGGGCACCCAGCTGCCAGGATCGAAGGTCTCAAACTTTTCTAGGCTTGCCTTGGCAAGCTGCAACTCACCTCCCAGTGCAGGCCTGGATCCTGCACTATCATAATTAAGGCACTCTACTAACAAAGTTTGTCTGCCAGAGGATATAAACCCAGTGTTATATAACATGTGAAATTATTCCTCAAAATGCCAATCTAACTTGAAGAAATCAATGACAGTTATGTCTCTGAGAGGCTTTCTTCTTGGAACCTAGAGATTCAATTTATCTATAAGTCCTAAAACTGTATCCAAAAAAGCATCTGCCCATGTATGTCTATGTGTGTGTTTATGTGTGTGTGTGTGTGTGTGCACGCATGCGCACATATGTGTGTTTACATGGGAATGTAAATTTTCTGGATTATTGTGTATTATCAATTTTGAGATGGTTCATGACTCCAAAAACCTTAAGACTTCCTGTAATCTCTATTTTATATCTGTATAGTATTTCAATCATTAAAATCCAGAAACATTACTGGCTTCAACAGACTGTGCTCAGATAAAAACTATGTTGCTTCATTTACAAACTATTCAGCTCCATCCAAGTGACAACTCTCTTAAAAATCTATATTCATTTATATAAACGATTTAATTTAGGATGCTTAGTAGTAAGTTTCTGTCTAGTAAAGGATAATGTATTTATGGCTTTGTTTCAACCTAGACTCCATTTTGATGCTATCAGTTACCAAAATGAGTATGAGACAAACTACCTATGGAGATTTTTAAAACAAACTGGTTGAAATTTTTAATCCTTGAATTTTCTCATAGACTCAGAGAATGTGCAAGAAGATCAGATTTTTAAGAATGGATTTTAATGAAGCAGTTAATAAAGCTATGTCTTTGAAGAGTGCTGGTGCCAAGCTGGCTGTTCAATCCTAGTCTTGAGGAGGGCTGGCTTTTAGGTTCCCGGTAGCTGGTGAAGTAGTCAGAAAACCTCTAGCACTAGTAGTGCCTGACCACAACAAAAGTAGGTAAAGAAAATTGTGTTTTGAGGTACTTCTTGCCCCCAAAAATCCAGAGAAAAAGTGGAATTTCAGTTTAGTGCCTGACCACAACAAAAGTAGGTAAAGAAAATTGTGTTTTGAGGTACTTCTTGCCCCCAAAAATCCAGAGAAAAAGTGGAATTTCAGTCTTACTGCTTTGGTGTCTGAGCCAGGAGGTGCCCTTGCATTGCTACTTGTCCACCTGGTCCAGGCCTATGAGGGCAGCAGATGTGCAGTTGTTTCTGATGTTCGAGACATTGACCATGTGATGAGAGATATTTTGGGGCCTCTCAGGGATTATAGGAGGAATGAAATTAGGTTTATGGATGGGTACTGTTGACCTACAGAAGAGTCACAAGAATTCATATGTAGTAAAGGTTTATCAGCCCAAAACAAAGGAATTTCAAAAGACAGGAGGACCAAAGCTTATACAGAGAAAAGAATCACTTTCCTAGCTCAGAGAAGACGCTCAGATTCATAGATCTGCTACCCCCAGACAGAATAAAGTTCCCCAAACTTAATCTGGGAAGGAGCCAAATAGTATTTTATGAATATAGGAAGAAGGCAATAAAAATACCCAGCAGAGACATCAGGCATCGCTACAGTTCATCTTCCATAACTCTCTAGCTGGAGAGAAAGACGTTTTTGAGAACCTTATAGTAGATATCTTCACTACCAAATTAAAATGGTGCTTGTGGAAAAAAGTGACTGTATTGTGATCTATTCCTGTGTTAGTTAGCTTTCCTGTCAGTAAGACAAACCACCTACAAAAGCATCTTAAAGGTGGGAGAGGTTTATTTTTGGCTCATGGTTTCAGAGGTTTTGGTCCATGGTCCTGGCTGCAAGACATGAGCATCAAATTGGAAGGTCACAGTAAGGAGCAAAACTGCTCACTTCATAGGAGCCAGGAATAGAGCATGAGACAAGAACACGTGCTAGAGATATACCCTACAAATACACACCCCCAGGGATCGACCTCACTCACCTCACCCTGGGGCCACCTCCTAACAGTGCATTCAGCTATGAACATAAGTGGATTAATCCACTGATGAATGTAAACTCCCATGATCTAAGCACTTCTCCATTGGTCTCTTACTCCACTCAAGCTTACAATTAGATTAACTGACACAGTTCCACAACAGAATACTCTATCTATCTATCTATCTATCTATCTATCTATCTATCTATCATCTACCTATTTGCCTATCCTCTATCTAATTATCTATATATCTATTATCTATCTATCTATCATCTATCTATCTATCTATTATCTATTGCCTATCATCTATCATTTAATTATTTATCTATCTATCATTTACCTATTTGCCTATCCTCTAATTATCTATCTATCTATCTATCTATCTATCTATCTATCTATCTATCTGAGAGAGACAGAGAGACAGAGAGAGACAGAGGGAGAGAGAAAGAGCACACTTTAGGACCTAGCTGAGTGTCCATTCCAGGCTGGAGGAAAATTATTTCTATTTCCTTTCTAGAAAAGAAGGTAGTATTTTATGCATGTCTCCTGTTCTGCTTATTTATCATATCAGTTATGTTGCTTAAAGAAAATTCATCCAGTTTTTTTATGCTTTTTGGAAATTGGTCCTTTTTCATGTAATATGCTTTTATCTTCTTTTTTTTTAATGGTGCCATAGGAAAATAGACAGATAAAATCTAATAGTGTTTAGCTTTCAATTGAAACATTTTATTTTTTTTCATTTCCACTAATAAGAATTTTAAATAGAACATGTTTAATGCTTCATGTGTGTCACACTACTTCAGGTGCATTTTGTTCATTTGTTTGTTTTTGGTACCAGGAATTGAACTCACAACCTTGCACTTACCAGGCAAACACTTGAGCCACTGAGCTAAATCCTTGGCCCCATTCAGGTGAATTTTGAAGCATAGCAATTTTATATTAATATTATATTATATTATATTATATTATATTATATTATATTATATTACCCAGGGTCGTCATCATCTCTCCATACTGTTATGTCCCCACATCTTCCACTGGAGAAGACAAAACTGGCTTTTAAAGACAGAATGTTTGGAAATCACAATGTGAAATTGTCTTCTAAACTAATTCAGCTAAATCACATTTAATATCAAATTTTAGTGACTTTCTCATGACTGTTTATCAGCCTTTGCAACTCTCAAATGACTCTTTAATTAATTATTCCTCTTTCATGGGCTCATTTTCTGTCAGATCCCTTTCCTTAGAGTGCAGGTTTAACCCTATGTAGCAGAAAGGCTGTCTGAGATTCTGCTATTATTAAATGTAGCCTGGCATAATTTAAGTATGTTACCTCGATGGCAGTGATGTCACTTAGGTACTTGGCCTACAAGGAGCTAGAACAATTTTACTTATTTCATTTTAATGGGTCCCCTTGGCTTTGAGGCTATAAACTAAAATACCATTGCAGACTCCTCTAGCAATCTCAAACTTAATTATTCCACTCCAGGAAGCTGTCTGATGGCTCTAGAGAGACCTGCTTTTGCACTAAAATGCTATTCCCTTTTTGTGTGACAAAACTACCTTTGTTTCATGTCTATTTTTAAATTTATTTACAAATAGCATAGAAAAGTGCTACTCAGCACAGTTTAATAGGTGATTACTATAAATGTGATTTTAAGATTTAGATCGGTTATTTGTTAGAATTTTCTTTTTATTCTTTCCCATGTAATTATGATAGCTTCTTAAATACTATTCTGAGTGCCAGGAATTGTGGGTAATGTGGTGTAAATTGCTGGGGCAGCTGACTCAAATCTTTTTTCCTACTGAGTTTTGATATTTTTTTTTATTAAGTTTCACACCTTGGGTGACATATCTTATATGCCCATCTCTACTGATATCTTTTTTACTGCTTTGAGCAAATTCAGTTTTCTAAACTAAATTTTGCAAAAAGCAGAGGAGAGACAGAGATGCATGGCAGGAGAAAAAGGTAGAGATATCAGGGATTAGGAAATGTTTTTATTGCAATAGTTATGAAATGAAAATAACCAGGAAAGTGTTTCATGAGTGATTAACAATTTTTTTTAAATCTCAGAAAGAAATTTGTAATTGAGTAATAATCAAGAAATACTCAGTTTTGTTCCTAGTTAAAAAAAGAAGTTAGAACTAAGAGCCAAGAAGCTTCAATATTTACAAGTGATGCACTGGGACTCTATTCATCTCTTTGGTCTACTGAGACTAATAGGAAACTTACTTCTTGCTTCTGTCTCACATTTTTTTTGAGACAAGGGGATAGCCTAACACCCATGTGCTGTTTTCCTATTAAATGTGTCTTTCTGTTCCTAGTTTCTTAAGCTTTGAAAAATAGTAGAATGAGAAAGAAGAGTGCGAGGGACTGGCTTTATTATCCTTAATGTGTGCAAGAGATTATTAATTTTGTTCTTCTCAGCCTAATGCTCTCTCATTTTTGCAAGAAATTAAATGCATGCAAATTAATATGCTCAAGTCAGTAGGTGAAGCAATAAAATATACATGAAAAGAAAGCACCTCCCTCACATGCGTGAGCTGTATTGGCATTTAATTCCTTGTGTGGATGAGGTGTTTACTTACCTGTGTCAGAGCTTCACACAAAACAAGAATTAGATTTTTTACATTTTGAGCTTGCAAACCTACTTCATTTAACAACAGTGGAATTGTGAAAGAAAACATACAGGGACAGACAATGTTTGGAAGAAGAGCCAAAAGGAATCTGAGTTCTGCTTGTTTATTTTGGCTTTGCGAGAATGTGACTAAAAGAGATTGGATTTACACACACAAACCACAAACAGTTTTTTCTAAAACTCATTTTAGTTTATCCTTCCTGAACAAACTGAGCAATATTTAGTGAAGGCCCTGCCTTAGTCCCTGTGTCCACTTTAAATTACAGGACGGGCAGGCAGGATTGGAAAGCACCTTAAAGAGGGACAGTCAGTGCATGCAGAGCAGGCAGACTTGGGTTTCACAGGGTCCTTTGTCTCAAAAGAAAGAGTCCCTCAGAGTGACTTATCATGCTTCTGCAGCCACTGTGACAAACACACAGGTTTTTATCAATTTTGTTTGTTTAGTCCTGCAGATAAACAAGAGCTAATATTAAGAACACATAAATGCCAACTTAAATATTATTCTTGAGAACAAATTTCAAAGATTTTGTCATTGAAGTCTAATGTATTGAAACATAAAATCTATATATTATTTCCACATAACAGAAGCATAGCTTTTCATATTAAAAGGGATCTAATGTGTTAAAATGAGACGATAGATATAAGAATTTTGATCATGTTAACAAAGTTATGCATGCATCCAATTTCATTTTTATCATGATTTTTTCACTGTTCTTCTAAAGATAGTATTTTCTGTATTCAACAAAATAAACCTTATATATATTTATTTTAAATATCTTTCTGTGATGAAGGTGACATTAAAAAATAGTAGTTAATGATTGTGCTGTATGGCTGTGTTTGTTTCATTTAATATCTATTTAATGGAAGACTTAGGCAATGTTTTACAAATTTTGTGGTGATAAATCTTATAAAACTTTGAAAGCACTTTTGAAGAACTAAAACATAAAATTATAAATACTAATGGACATTGGAAGAGGCATAAGTTAGTGCAGGCCTGAAATTTAATTCTCATTTGTTTCTTAATTAACCTCACACTAGACTCGTATCATTCCATGGAAAGTGTTATGGCCTGTTCCTAGATGTTCCTCCACAGCTCCATAAACTCATATAGGTGGGGCTTTTGAGGAGCCTGAATCTAGAGTGTGTGGATGTGGATGACAGGTGTGATAACTATATAAGTCCACCGGCTGGTTTAGCATAGTTCTGGCTGCTGATAATGTGAAGGCCCACAATGGTTGTGGGTGGGACCATTCAAAAGGGTTCTAGCCTGGACCGGCCAAAAGGGAAAGAGAAGCTTGCTTGCTGGGGCTTCTTTGCTACTTTTTTCCTTGCTACGTTTCTGCCTGCACTGCCAAGGATTGTTTCTCCTCTGCCATGTTCCCCTCCCTTAGAGTCAACTGACTATGAATTGAAACCTGTATAAATTGTGAGCTGAAATAAGCCTCCTCCTTCACCTTGTAGGTTTGAGTATTTTGTCTCATTAACAAGAAATTTGGATAAAGAATCGTGCTTTCTGTCTTAATTGGCATCAACTTTAAAGCAAAGAGGAAAGAATATACTCTCCTTTGTTTTTCATTGCAATGCTGGACAAGATATTCCTCAACTTCCCAGTATAAACAGAGATCAATATATTTTCTCTCTCTCTTCTTCACTGGTTTATTGTAAGGATAATACTTGAGGAACAACTGATGTAAATGACAGACAGTAGGGAATGAATCTGGCTATGTCAGAAGGTGGAAATATGGTCCAGTACATGTGAAGTACAGTCTTGCAACTAGAAATCTTAAGGGATAATCTGGAGCCTAAATCTAAAAAATCTAGAATAAGCCATAAGGCACTGGACAGAGATTAGGCTGAGAGAACTGAAGTCGTGATAACTAACTAACTGCACACACTAACTGCAGCTGAGTTCTGGGAACTTTATACGTAATACACTTTCTAAGCAATGACATATTGCCAATAAGTTACACAAGGTCTTAAATGTGTATACATATAAACTGTGCATAGTGGTACATACTTGTAATCTCAGTACTCTGAGAGACTGAGGAGGAATATTACAAGTTCTAACTCAGTCTGTGCAATTTACAGACTTAGTAAGACCTTGTCTCAAATAAATAAATAAATAAAAAGGGCTGGGAATGTAGTTCAGTGTGTGTGTGTGTGTGTGTGTGTGTCTGCGTGTCTCTGTGTGTGTGTGCATGAATGAAACTTGCCTTAAGGAATTTGAAAACGTTATTGATGGACTGGTAGCCTCTCCTCAGATAAAAATAAAATAATTAAATTTTGCATTATAAAAGTCTCTATAAATTATGAAGAGTGCCTTGAGTAGATATGATTTTGTTTACTAACCAGGAAATCAGTCTATTCCTCCATCCCACTTTTGTTTCTTGCTTAGACTTTTGTGATACTTTCATAATTCATCTCTATTGTCACCCTCGTGTCAGTGCAATTTAATTTCATCATACAAATCATACAACTAGGGATTTCATACAACTAGCCCATCTTACAACTAGCCCATCAGATCACCCTGACAAGTCTTTCTAGTGGTTATCCATTTTATCTAAGAGGACAAAATCCAAAGTCTTCACTAAGCTTCCTGGGCTCTTCTGTGATCTGGGCTAACCTCACCTTTGCTTTCTTGATGCCAGACCTGCTGGCTGTGTTCATTTCTGAATATGCAAACTAAATGATCTCCCATCTCAGGACTTTTTTTTTTTTTGTACTGGGAATCAAACTCAGGACCTAGCCCTTGTCAGACAGGTGCTTATGGCACCAAGCTATATCTTCAGCCCCATCTCAGGATCTTGGCACTTAATTTTCCATTATCCCTTTTAGAAATACATTTGCATAGCTCATTCCTCACTGAATTCTCAGTTGTTAGCACTTCAAGAGATAGTATTACACACTACCTAAAATGCTGTTCTCATTTCAGTATGCTTTATCTTTCCTCATACAAGTTATCATGGTGTATTTTTAAATGTCTTCATTGTCATCCTTGATCACTTAATCATAAGCACCTTTAGGGAAAAGACTTTGATTTTCTTGGTGCTCGCTTATTAATTTAAATCAGAGTTTCATATAATATCAATACTTGATGGTATTTTTTGAATAAGTCATTACTATCAGCCCACTGAGAAGCATTGACTTATTCCATGCTAATACATCACTGAAACCTACAGTGAGGAAGAGCTACTCTTGGTCCCTCACCACAGTTCTTAGTTTCTGGGGTTCAGTCAGCCTCACAGCCAGCTTCCCCCAGACCATCAGTCATTTCCTTGACCTTATTACTCCCTGACTATACCACGCTCCTGTTGATCCTGCCCAGTGTCTCTCCTCAGTCCCTGTCTCTTCCTTCTTTTCTGTTGGAACTTTGATCAACAAACATCCTTGTCCTCTGCACTTCCTTCCTGACCCTGCCTTCCACCACCTCATCCCAACTCCTAGTGGCTGTCTCTCACTGATGTGGCTTCCCTGCGGCCCTCCTGAAGGAAATCTTTCTTCTTTTTCTTTGGCATCTCCAGGTAGCACAATGTCCAGAGAGGCTACTTGTGCTCTACTCTGGCATTTCCTAGATGAAATTCCCAGCTGCTTATGTTCTTATATCAAGCATCTCCTTGAAGTTGTGACCTCTAAACTTCCATTCACCTAAGCCACTTCCCTTTTCAGAAGGACTTGGCACCTCATTGGTCTCTTGCCTTCTACACTCTTTCCCATCCTTCTTTCAATTGCATAAACATTTCTTCTCCTGCACTTCTCAGTGTGTTTTCTTCACTTAATGAGATGGTTATTTCATGCATTTTTCTCCCTTATGAAAGTTCCTCATTCGAACAAGAGCTAAGCAATTCTAAGCTTTACATTTGCATGAAAGCTTGGAAGAGTGTGTCTGTTCATTAAACCTCGCTGAAAACCGCCAAAGACCTCTTTTGTCTAGAACTGCAGCACGTAACCATTCCTGGTTTGAAGAGAGTCAATGAAGGAAGCGATTTTCCCAACCTTCAGTGGGGAAGATAGCAAGGGAAAAGCAGTAGGGTTATTCATGGGCCTGGCCAGAGGATTCCCCCACAGTTTTTCTGTCTGCATTGAAGCCAGCACATTAAAGTCCACGTTCTCTCTCTCTCTCTCTCTAGCCTGCAGCTGGTCCCTATTACTGCCCCACTGCAGTCCATGTTCCAAAGCCACAGTGATGTTTGTATTCACTAAATAAGAACCACAGGAGGGTCCTGTACTGAGCCCCTGGACTATGCTAAATATAATATATAATGAATGAGATCATTAACACTAAACTTCATGTCACCAAACTGAAACTTAAACTGTTTATCTCCTGAAAGAAAAGAAATAAAGATTAGGGAGATAGCAACCAGTTTTTCCAAACTGGATTTAACTGAGTAATGGAGATCTCTATCCTGTAGTACATACAAAAAAGGATTTTGAAATAATTTACTATAAAATAATCAGCTATTTTTGTTCTTCTGTCACCCTGTCTTCTTTTGGCAAGGAAAATAACTTGGAAACAGCCAATCCATTTTTCTTTTTGTTTCTGTTTTCTTTAGTCCTTCTCTATCAATGAAACTAAACTTTTCTTCTTGCTCCATCAGAATACTTACCCTGTTTTGTGAAATCGAACATTGCCTGATTCTAAAATAAAAAATACGTATGTCTGATTTATTTCACCTAAGATTATGGTCTTGAGATGCATACATTTGCCTAAAACTGTCTCAGGTTTATCTCTTTTTTAAGGCAGAGAGTACTCCTTTGTATGTAAATACCACATTTCCTCTATCTGTTCATCTGTTGGTGGGCATATGTTTCCAAGATTTAGCTATTATGAACTGTACCACTCTACACATGGTATGCAAGTATTACTATGTTATGATGCTTTAACTCTTTCAGGAAGATACCTAGAAAAGGAATAGCTAGTCAAATTAAACCTGTAGTTTTAACTTTCTGGGACATTTCCATATTACATTTTATAGTGGGTGTACCAGTTCATACTCCCACCAGTGGTGGAGAATGGTTCCTATAATAGAGTATAGATACAGGAAAGTAGGAAAAACTCACTCAAATGGGAAGGGGAACAACAGTGGGGAAGGGAGGAAGGGAAAAGTTTTGTTTTTTTTTTAAAAAAGAATTGAAGGAAAAATGAAAATGAAGATGACTAGTTTTTAAAACAGGAGGGAAAGAAGGGAAGGGAGTGGAATGTCATAAAAAATTAACAAATATTATGTTCAGCTATAGTTTCCCCATGATGATTTGGCTCATTATTTATGACAAACTAATAAAAAATAAATAAAAATATAAAGCAAAGCCAATTAAGATCTTTAAGCTAAATTGTTATAATTTTTATTTGGCATTATATATTTTTCTTTGATGTTATATATCCAGTTGGGCATACCTCTAGTAACCCCACCAATGGCCAATTTTACATGAGACAAAGCCCATACTCCCTGTGCATGCTGATAAAGCCTGCCTATTCTTTTACGTCTTGTCACTCTCCAACTTGCTTACTCTGTTTCACCAGCCTGTGTTTCTTAATGTTTCTAAAAGACCAAGGGCTAGTTCCAGTCTTGTCCTTGAGCCTGGAGTGAGTTTCCCTCTGAACTTTTCTTGCCTAGATACTTTTTGATTTAGATTCTTCTCAGAATGTCTCCTCCTCAGAAAGAATTTCCCTGAGTTCTCTATCTGAAACAGCCATCTCTCCATGGGAGCCTCTTTGAGTCATGCTCACAGCTCTAGTTTCATGAATTTGTTGTTCTGGTATGTATCTCACAGCCTGTGAGTACCAGGTCCTAGAATAGTGTCCTCCTCCCCAACCACCACAGCATCAATAAACACTGTTAAATGAATAATGAATGTATCTGGCATTAAATAATTAAACATGCCATGATTTCCTCTTCATAAAAGCCTTATGAAATATACATTACTATTTTCCTAATAAAATTAAAATATTAAGAAAAGTTAAAGCTGTTTAAAGTTATGCCTTGTGGTTCTCTGGGATTACAACCAGATCATTTCACTCCAGTTGTTACCCATCACTTAGTTCCATAAGCTTAGATTTGCTCAGGTTCCTTTGCTTGCCAGTGATCAAATGAAAGGAGTCCATTTATTTTGGTAAAATCAAAAAAGATTTATTCTTAGCTACCTCCAAGGAGATGGAGTCACCTCATTCAATTCACTGTCTCACCTTGTACATATATGTCACAGCAAAGGACAGTGAGAAGAAGGGACAATGAGGCAATAGTCATGTCCAGACATTTTTCCTCCATTTCATCTTCTTCCTTTGAGTGCAGAGATGAAACTAGACTTGGAACTCCTGGTGCCAGCATTTGTATATTTTACCCACTCGTCTGAACTGAACAGAAGTGAAAGTGTCAATTTTTGCCCTAAGCCTGAGGAATTTTGGAGAAGATGTTTATCTCTAAAGGGGAAAAAATTCTGACTTTTGAATTTCTATTTTGCTGTGCTGATTACACAACATACTCTATTCCTCCATTGCAATTTCTTCAAATTTAGATAAAAAAAAAACAGTGGACCTCATCTGTCTGCATGGGCTTCTGGGTTCCAGTCTTTTCCAATGATTTTTTTCCTCTTCTCTTTATGCCCATTCCCTGCTGCTTAACTAATCTTACTTTTTCCACAAGACTTTGAAATCAGGACCTATAACCCTCTAACCAGTTCTTTAGCAAATTTTCCTATTCTGTATTCTTTGCCCATCTAGGATGGGGAAAAGTGGGCAGGACGTAAGGAAAAAGGGAAAAAAATGCAAATCAGTTACAGTATTAGTGTTTCTTAGCTCATTGAAATGAAACTTTTGTGCCAGTATTGATTAGAGACACTTTAATGTCCATATCTTGTACTCTGTATTGTTTGCCTTACCATGTAAATTTTAGGTTGTTCATTTCTAAAACAGCACTAACAACAACAATCACAACAAAAATCTATTCTAACATTGCAGGTTGTGATCAGTGCAATTCATTTATAACCAATAGGATGGAAATGAGGACTATCATGGCTTAGAACTAGACTTCCCCTACCAAGCTTCATACCTCCTAGATGGGGCTTTTCTGAGAGGCTGGGTCTGGGGAGGTGTGAATATGGATTAAAGGTGTGGTAATTGGATTAGTCCACTGACTGGTGAGCATTGCTCTGGATGTGGGTAATGGGAAGCTCCACCCTGGACATTGGTGGCACCACACATTAGGTTTGCAGCCTGAATGGGGTAAAAGGGAAAGATGGAAGATAGGCTGCTTGCTGCTTGCTGTCCATCGCCTCCTCCCTGCTGTACCATGAGCTATTTCTCCTCTGCTGTACCACCCTATCTTGGAGTCAGGTGGCTATGGACTGAAACCTCTAAAAACAGTTAGCTGAAGCAAACCTTGTCTCCTTGTGGAAGTTGGGTATTTTGTCTCAGTAATAAGAAAAATAACTAAGACAAAGACCATAGCAAGCACGAAATAAACTCTATTTGATCTCAGATCTTTAATCACACACTTACCTATATCTGGTCTGATGCAACTTGTTATGTTTAAGAAACTATAAGTGAAGGAGGAGCAATGTCATTTTTCTATCTTTTTAATTTCTAATTTATAATAGTAGAGAGGTTGCTAAATGGGACCATTTTAAAAGTCCAGTTATGAAATGAGATCATGAATGAATGGATATAGTTTATAAGTGGAATTGCAAGGGCAGAACTATCTCATCAGTCTATAGCAATTTCAGGAGGGAAAGTAGTATTAGACAGTGTCAACCAAACTATAATAAAAGTCAATCATTTTTCAACTACAAAAAGTATGAAATAATTTCAAGTTAGAGCTGTTGAAATAAAAGGAAAAAAGTTTGTGCAATGATGTTTTGATTGTCTAAATCTAATGTGTAAATCTTATTTTCCCTTCTTTGTAAACATAAGGTTTGCTTTGTTTTGTTGTTTTGTTTTTTTATTTTCATCTCATTGTGTGAGGCAGGACGATTTGAACTCACTACGAAGCTCAGACTGGCATTCAATTTGTGTCAGCCTGCCTCAGCCTCCTAAAGGTTGGGATTATAGCCATATATCAGCATGCAGAGTTGTAGACACAAGTTGAATTGTTAACTTGATAGATACACTAGTGTTTTTCATCCTGGAATGTTTTTTTTTTCTTAAAATAATAAAAAGAGTAGCATTTATTATTGTAAAGTAGTTATTGTCCCATTAAACTGATATCAATTTCTCCCTGTAAGCTATGTAGAGTTGATAGGGCCGCAGTGCCTTTGAGATTCAATTTTATGTTAGCAATAGGAACAAGAAATACATCATAATGAAAGGAAATTCCTGTTGTAATAGTGGAAAATATATTGTAGTTTTGAGATTTCTGAGTTGAAACTGTATTGAGGATTTTTGTTTCATTTTACATTTAATGCATTTTTGCTATGGTTCACCATGTGGCAGGCAGAGCATTGGCCACATTATTGAGAAGAGAAGGAAGGATTTGAAATAAAAGATAGTTAGCTTAGGAATATGCATAAGGTAGCAGGGGATGGCTCACGGTATGTACATTTTTATTACTTATAAAGCTTTTGAATAAAATCACTCATACTCTTAAGGTGTGATTCAAAAGATTTGGAAAAAATTAGATCCAATATTCTGTTACAAAAATTAAATGATGGAACTTGTACATATTTCCAAGATAAATTTTTCTCAAGACAAACTCTTAAAAGAAAGAGGACAGCTATTTGGAGAACACGAATGATGGAATCCACTGTGTCTTTTTGTGCCTGTGACTGTTTCATCTGCTGTAGTGCACATGAAGAGGGCTCCGTCCATTTGGATGATCTCTGTGCAATGGTTGGTACACTTCCTTTTTAACTTTTGGCAGATTTTATTTGAATAGATAACAAGCTTTTATATTTCTGTGATGGCCTGGTGTGCTTGTTTGATTTACAAATACCAAGGGATGTGGTGGTTGAAAGCTGCAAAGGTACCAGCACCCATGGGGCTCCTTTTGGTCTGTGTTGGCTGAGGTTTCCAGGTAGAGCCTGTGACTGATCTCTCTAGAATTTGACAGTTGTCCTTCCAGTCTGTGAGGAGTGTGTCTTATTGCTTCTAAGGGTGAGCTTAATCTGGTAGTAATGAAATTCTTATTTTCTTCCCTCGGGTCTTCAACAACACTTCAACATTTGGGGACCAGCAACTGTCCTTTTTAAGAAGTAAGCAAAGTTACAAGTATGTCTAAACACTTTTTTTTGGATAATGCAACCTGTGAAAACAGTTTTATTATTCAACACTTCTGAAATGTGAAAATGAAATAAACAAAACAAATCCACGAGCACCCTGGGACTGAAGAGTTTGCAAAAGAGATGAAAGAATTAAGTAGAAACCTGCATATATTGTTAGTGGCTTAGGATATTTACAGGCAGTCAATAAGAAAAAGCATATGAGCAAAGGCTTCATGTATATATACTTGGAAAATAACCCAAAAGAGACTGGATCATTTTTGCCAGCCAATATTTAAAAATTTTAATTATATTAATAAGAAACATCTATAGAATAATTGCTTGACTTCCTTAGCCTTTAATTACTGTTTAGATATATCTTTATAAGTTTTCATGGATTGAACAAATCAAATACTTTATGATTATAAAATATTTCTGAATAGAAAATGTCTACTTTAAGGTTCAGAAAGATTACAGAAAAATAAGAATTCTTGAAAGATCTTAAGTATGTAAAACTTTAGACCAATTCATTAGTAAAACAATGTATTAAATTCAGACTCTAATTTTAGTAACTCTAAGCAGTCAACTTTGTTTTTCAATAATTTTATTAAAAACATTAATCTTTTAAAATAGCTTAAACCACTTTTAAAATTTTTGGTTCTCTTCATGATAACTTAGATTAAGCACTAGTGAAAGGTGATACAATGATAAGCCTTTTAAGGAAAATATATTTATTTCACATGTGTACCCCATTTTTCATAATATCTCAAACTTATATGGATTTTTAAAATATAACTTGACAGAGTTTGGTACAACTCTTGGTATATACTAATTATGTCAGTCTAGATTCTGGGTTGCAAGTCACACATATAGATCTGATTAATTTATCAGAAAAATAACCCATTGGAAGGTTATCAGCCCGTCACTCACATCCTTGTTAGAAAAACTAGAGAATCAGGCTCAGAAAATAAATGGGAAGCATAAAAACTTCTGCATAAGGATTGCCAGTGCTGGTTACTGTAAATTTAGCAGCATTGGCCTCCAAGAGTAGAGACCCCTGCAGCTAAGAACTGCTACTGAGAATAAGTTAAAAACCATGTCTTTGTCTTTACTTCCCAAACTCAATATTCAGTGTCCACAGATAACATTAGCCAATTGACTAAACTCAGGTCAAGTGGCTGAAGTCTTAACTTCCGAAAGTATTGACAGGCTGTATCTGGTGCCCTGAGGTTTGCCAACCCACACATGAACCTAGACTTGATCAAGGGGGGGAGAATTCTCTCCCCAAAATAAGGAGAAGTTTTGGCTAGAGAGAAACTAGAAAAAAAGGAAAAAATTTCCTTTAAGTGTGGGTATAGTATGATACAATTGTTTCTCGTTATTTCCAGTAGTTATATTCTATGACAGAAGCCACCGGGAACACTGAACAATTGCATCTAGGGTGAGACACAGGGTTAAATTTCTCTGAGTGTTTCCTGATGGTATTTTCTTCAGTCAATGTATAATATTGCTTTATGTAGGTTTCTGCTTACAGATGCTTTATTATGTGTTTATTAGAGATTCATTAACATTGAACTCATGGCCAAAGCAGTGTAACTCACTCCTGAATGCAGCTCATGATGGAGCGCATGTATTCCCTCTAGAAGGTGCACCAAAGCTTTCTTGCAGATAAGAGCACAAGACAGAACTTCAGCACTGTGTTTGAAACCCATTTTAAACAGTGGAATCACTAAAATACATTTTTTTAAGCATAAGAATTCAAACAACATGACAGTGACTTAGATCACAAGAGGACATTTCTTTACAGTTTGAGAAATGAAACAAAGTAAATTTTTTCTTTTATTCTTGGACTTCAGAGGGACTGGAACCCAGGACTTCATGCATGCCAGACAAGCTCTCTTCCTTCTACTGAGCTACATCTCAACTCCATCTTGTTCAGCTTTTGACATGCAGCCAAAGGTTTAGGTATCCACCAGTGCACGAGTCTTTTGATGCTTTGTACACGGGCATGTCTATAAATTGCAGAGAACATACTAGGTCTATTGACTTCGGGTTGCAAATGATATCTGTAAATAATGAGAACAGACTGGATAAACATATATTTGTGTGCATGTGCATAAACGTGTATATCTCCAGAATTAATGGATACTATAACTATTTTGCAAGTTGTAGTGTGTATTTATGCATATAAAAGCTACAACAATAGTAATAGAAATCAGTGATCCATCATATACTATTACATTCTGTACTGACATTGACATTACTATGTCTTGAAAATTCTTGGTCTATTTCTATTACAGATTAATATGATGCTATGGGACATACTCTTTTTTATTGTCCAAGTTAATTTTTAATACTTCAAAAACATTTTCATGTCTATAAATTTGCAAGCATTTTTGAATTTTAGCTTTGATTGAATATGTGAAATCCTCTTAGCCATTATTCAAATATTCCTTTCGAAAAGCTAGTGCTCAAATCCTGCAGAATATTTTCAGCTTCTAGACACATTCAAAGGTAATTATCTAACTAATTAATCACTTTCCCATTTTGTTCAAGTATGCAAATCTTTATTCAAAGATTAAAATAATTTTTTTCTTTTATTTACACATCTGATGAGTTGGATAGACCTCATCATTCAAATAAATCCCCAGAGCATTTGGCAAATTAAAGACATTATAACACAAATAAGCTTAATTCTTGTCAACATTTCCATCTGTGGCACTTTTCTGGACACTAGTAGAAAGTTGGTATGGCTTGGTGTTTTCAGTACTTGAATGTTTTCAGTCTTTTACCATTCTCTTTTGGCTCACTGACTTTTGGCATTTGGTTTCCATCAATAGACATAAAATAATGAAATATATCTTATGAGTAAATGAGGAGGAAAAACTATCAGATCCAAAAACTATGTTCCAGATGGAATACCTGGCCAGCCCTGCAGTAGTACATTGGCAATGCTGATACCTCTGGCAAAGATGGATCAGAAAGGTAGTGTTCCACCAGGTTTGCAGCGAAGGCTTAGATTAAAGGCAGGGTAAGATTTTATATCAACCTAAGCCTGATTGATGAGACAGGACAGAAAGTTTCACAATAGGTGGAAATAGGCTGTCACATATCTCAGTTCTAAATTCTGAAGAGGGGACAATAGTATCAGAAGATAAGATCCAGTATCTGAGATTGCTCAGTATCTGAGAAATCAGAGAATGAATACAATTGATTCTAGAATCTCAGTCAGCTTCACTTCTGCTCCATTTTATGCTGCTTGTCTCAGTGGGTAAGCTCAGGTCTTGAGATACCATTTTAAGTAAGAACAATCCTTATCCTTACTGTAGGATAAGGTCAAACATTTTAAAATAATCTCTTGGAAACAATGTCTATAATAAAGTAGGTATAACAGTACAAATTTCTTTAGAAAAGTGAATTCTGTTCTTGGAAAGTAATAGAAATAGTAGTCTCTCAAACCAGATACTTCGTGTATTCATTTTTCTGAGGTAAAAGTAATTTCTCATGTCTAAAATGAAAAAGATATGCCATAATTTGCCAATACTAAAATACACTTTTTGCATATTTAACATCTATGCAGCCTGGAACATCTTACTATCAATGGCATCACACAATTAAAATAGAATGACTTTTCTTCTTAAAACAAAATAATTGAGTATCTTACAATTGAGAGTGAGTTAGATTTGATTAAACATGGTAGTATGCCTTTGTTTACCATAATTATCCATTAGCATCTTTAAAAAGAAATAGTGTGGAGGCAGTCAGAATGAGATATGCCATCCCTGAATTCTTATGGGAACAGCTGAAGCCCAATTCAAAATACATTGTGAAATGAAACCTAAATATAACCAAACAGACACCATCAAACTAACCTCTGATTAGAGAATTTCCTGTCTAATCAATAAAAATATTTTTTGTATTGTTCTCATGGGAACCTTATAAATGTTTCTCCTTTACTGTCTCAGGGGAGCCCTGTACCTTGTGGTCTGGTACAAATTCATGACTAGTTTGCTTAAGCAAACTTCATAATTTTTATATGCCCAAGTTTATGCATTAACATTACTAAAAATGGAATAAGCAAAGCATACAGTTAGAATAATTTCAATGCAATGTTTTGTTTTAATCTAGCAATTTTTAGACTTCCCTTTTAGAAATCAATTTCCTGTTAGCTCTGTACAAATTTTTCTTGCTTTAGTTTTTTAATGTGTGTTTATTTATTTATTTATTTATTTTTGAGATGGGCACACACTATATTGCTCAGGTTGGTCCTGAATGCTTAGACTTAAGGAATCTTCCTGCCTCTGCCTCCTAGGTTGCTAGGATCATAGGCAGATGCCACAGGACTGGCATAACCAAGATTTTTGTTGAATACATCTTTGTCTCCAAAAAGAGCCTAGAATTTTCATCTATTTGTGAATTAATAATTCAAAAAGTGAAAAAAATTAAATAATCATAGATGATCAAATAACTAATGATTATTATCTAAAAAATAATAATTTTTCTCCTACATTAAAAATTTATGTAGGCTTTATTTTCTTTAATTTTTAATTGTCATTCTAATACTCCTGAGTTCAGCGTATATCAGTCTACCTACATTTCTAGTAGAGTCAGTAACAAAAAAAACAAAACAATTTCTATTATTTGACTTCTCAAATACAAGCTTTTACTATATGTTAGTACTGAGAAAGGAATTTCAAATTTCAGTTGATACTTTACACAAAGTTTTAAAGCTTCAGAATAATTGATTTTAATTTCAAGAGCAATATTTTATCGGTAAAATACATGCAATAGCAAAAAATAATCAAACCTAAATCTAGTTAGGTTCATAGCCTCATTTTAGAAGAAAAAGTAGAATTGATCAGGAATAACTGAATTTTTCAAAAATAAACTCAGAATCGAGTTTTTCTGGTTATGAAGGTTGAAGTCCAGAGTAATGTGAAGTGACAGGAACAAAAAACCCTACTTTCTTTTAGTTAATATTTAAAAGTAGTTGTGCTGTTTTCTGATTCCTCAATAACTCAAATTAATCTTTTGTCAGCCTTCTTTGCACCATGTCACAGCTTTTGGATCCATTTTTCATAGGTTTTTGTTTTTAAAGTATCTTAAGTAGGGGCATCGATTGTATCTTTCAGATCTAAAACTCTGTCCTAACCCTGGCTGTTCCTTTTGCTCATGCTTTCGGTATAATTTTTAATCTCCTGAATTTCTGTTTACTACCTTTTCAGGGACTCCAGTTCTTTGCTAAACTTATACTTGTTTTGTATCATTTCATTTAGCTCATGCAACTCTTCTATTAACGTCTTCTACAAATTCACTGTTTTATTTCTAAAGTCTAGTATTTCTTTAGTAATATCTCTGTGGGCCTACTCAGCACCTTATTGGCCTGGGGTTTTTTTTTATCATTTTGAATAATTTAGCTGTGTTGATTTTTTCCTCTCCATTAATACCCCATAGATCAGGTTTGGGGGAGTTGAGAGTTTTGGGAGGCATTTTATTTCTTTGTCTTCTCATGTTTCTTGTGTGTGTGTGTGTGTGTGTGTGTGTGTGTGTGTGTGTGTGTGCATATGCTGAGGTTTGTGAGTTGATCATATTGGAAAGAATTTTTTGCTTTTGTGGAGATCTCTTTAGTTTGTATCATTTTTCAATGACATGTTCTCGGTTTGGCGAACTATAGGCCTTTGTCCCTGTCCCAAAAATCTAACCACATTTTTAAACTTGAATGAAGGGTTAACTGTAATTGGTCCAATACCCAGTTCTCTAGGAATAGAGTACAATATTGTTAATGACGCAAAGAAAATCCAGCTACTGACATTCAAAGGAAAACCAACTCATTGCAACTATGCCATCCTGGAATTGCACAAAATCGGCAACATTAACAGGGTCTAAGGCAAATGATATTGACAGATGATGACAACCAACAATATATCATCCTTGTCATCATAGACAAGTGATCTATAATTGTAGTATAAAAACTAAGGCAAACCAAATATTGATGTACAGTGAACATGTACTGAATATAACAAGTACACCTCTGCTAAATATAGAAAATAACTAAAAAGTAATAGCATAGAGTCATCTAGATATTGAAATATGAATAATGTGTAATGGTGATCATAGGAAAACAGAAAGGGTGATTAATGGGAGAATGAAAAAGAGGTAACATTTTAAAAAAAAGAGAGGGAGAGAAATTTGAAGTGATGGATCCTTTGAAGAATAAAAGAAAATTAATTGAAGTTTAAAAATCAAGAAAGGATAAACAAGAAAAAAAAAGGAAAAAAGAACAAAATAAAATTTTTTTTAAAAAAATTGAATTCAAAGAGAAACAAAAGAAAAAACTCCAAAGAACCAATTAAAAAAATGAATCCTCCAAATTCCATGTATTTTGGAATGCGTGGATTCTCTCTAAGGGGGAGGATGATGGGGAAATTAAGCAAGTCCCTGCTAAGACCTGCTTTGTGCCCACACTCACATTTTATGTGACAGTGCTGGACCCTGCCCTGCCTTTCCCACAGATGTGGCCAGTCAGTGCCGTCTACCCTAAGGACTGCAGTCACTCCAACAGCTCACACTTTGTACGATGTTCTGTGATTCCAAGTCATGGTTTTCTCTAGCTAGCCTTATGGCCTGCGGCTTTGTGACTTTTCCTTCCCTGGTCCAGAGGCCTCTCTGTCCCTACACCCCTGGCTGTGCATACTCAGATCCCTTTGGAAGCCGTATACACCTGGACTGGCTCCTTACCATGGAGGCTTGAGCTACTGCATCCCTGTCAGCCCAACCTTCAATTCTCCAAGAGGTCTATGTCCAGCCCAGACTCACTCTGGGATTGTCATCTATGGCAGCCTCCCCCCCATCACTGTGGAGAGAGGCAACAGAACCCTAAAGTACGCTGCTCTGTGGTTTTCCTATAGCACGTTCCCAAACAAAGGACCCCTTTTTAAAATGGCTCCCAGTGAAACCCTCTCAAGTAGAGAGGGGGCTTCCCTGGGCCTCCTGTCCACTCCAGGCTGCCTTGTGGAAGGAATCACTTTCTAAGGAACATGCCCCTTGGGTTTTGTCATTTCTAGCAGGCATTGGCTTCTCTTGGGGTCACAGCCGCTAGTGCAGTCCCTCTCTCCCCATGGAGCTGCCGTTACTCTGTAGGCTTCCCTTGCATCAGTGAAGGTAGTTTCCACTCCCTGGGTTCTGGGTGACTCTTTCCATTTGCCTGGTTCTTTTTCCTGCACTGTGCTGTTTCCCTCCAGCCTCTCTGAAGCTTCTAACCTTCTGGTTAGCTTCTTCTCAATTCCTGAGGATCCACCTCTTTCCTCTCTTTACCAAGTTGTTGTCTTCCAGTCCTGGAAAGGCTGTGTTTTACTGCTGGCCTCTATCCTGTTTCCTGGGTCCAACCTAGGTATTCTTTATAGAAAACAAATAGGGATATTTTACTGTAGAATAATGTGATGACAGATAATAACATTATACTGTGCATTTCAAAAAGCAAAAGATAGGTTTTGAATAGTTTCACCATAGAGAAATGAACCATTCAAGGAGATACTTTGTAACCTGATCTAAACATTACACAATATTTATGTGTATTGAAACATTACTTAGTGTCCTACAGATATGTACACTTTTGGTACTTATATGTATTAGTTAAAAAATTAAAACAAGAAATTAATCACCTTGTCTTTTAGTTTTTCAGTGAGGATATTGGTTATACTGAATACTTAAGGAAAGAAAGGAAATGGAAAAGGATGTCTTTGAAAGGAAGCAAAAATAAGACAAAAAATAAAGTGCTTAAGAGTTCCTTTGTGGCAAACTTTGTGGCAACAATTTAGAAATGATGGTGGCTGCCATTTAATTTTCAGTCTTTATATATTTGCTCTGCAGTACCTATCTTACAATATACCAGAAAATTTTTTTAGAAGATTCATAACAACTGCTTTAGGATACATGTATCTTGGGGAAGAAAATGAGGGAAGTGCAACCCAAAAAAAACACTGCTGTTACCAGGATTACCTGGTTCAAATCCTGACTCCAACACTTGACCAACCTCTGTGCTTCAATGATCTTAGCTCTAAAACAAAAGCAAAATGTACTTAATATATAGAGCTCATGTCAGGATTAAATTTGTTAGTATATATAAACTCTGGTATTACTGTGAAGCACACAGTAAAAATTAAAATCTTAGGATAAAACAAAGAGACCTGGAGCAGCTGGTGGCAGCATTGAGTTTAAAGGGGTGACCAGAATTGCACCAGGAATAGGGATTACAGTGTCCTGGAAAGTTTTAGGGCTGTTATGACTTGTGTCCAGTTGTTCCCCAAAGCTTCATGTATTAGTAGTTGGGGTTTCTTCAGAGGTGGCTGGATCTAGAGTGCATGGCTCTGGAATTGATTCATGGCACAATGCTAGACTCAAGAGCACTAGGATTAAGGGGTGAATGCTGCCCCACTTTTAGCAGTCTACATAAGTTAAACATGGCAGAAAGACACTGCTAAGTTTCCTTATTGTTTCTGCTACCTTGTGCTCATCATAAATTGTTTTCTGGGATGCTCCTCTGCCAATCTATACTGCCTCAGAGCCAGGAGATTATGGACTGAAACCTCCACTAACTGTGAGCTAACTAAGCCTTTTCCCCTTTAATCTTGAGTGTTAGGTATTTTGTCTTAGCACTGAGAGAAAAGTAACTAAAACAAGCATACATCGTCACATTTGGCATCTGTAGACAGCTCAAAAATAGTGACGAATCTGTTCTTCTCATTCATTTTGCTTTTTAGAAATATTCTGTTAATAATTTGCTATACATCATATACTTTTAAAAATATTTTTTAAGAAAACTATTTTACTTTCCTATGAAGAAAATTATGTATCTCAAGACAACGTTGGATACACCAGTGTTGGGGGGAGACCTCTTGGTTTCTATTGCCGTCAAGTAATTACATTACTTTGAAAATTGGAAGACATGTGTTATACCATGTGAACTGCTGTATATATCTCAAAGAATCAATCTCATCTTATTTTAAATGAAAGTATTTAGCTAATCATTCCTGAAGTATATTTTAAATCTAAATCTATGTAAAGTCCAATAGGGACTTTGGCTATTGAATTATAATAAAAGTGATCATATCTCCTATAGAAAATATTTTTCCTTTTTGGATACCAGCCATTCAATAGCTTCCACTCAACTCTAGGTGGGTTTCTCCAAATAGGTCACATATCCAAACTTTCTGGAGTAACAGATGGTTCTCAACACTTTCCCTTTATGTTTGACAGATTTACACATTGATTGTATTTATTTGCAAGTCTTTTCATCCTTGTTGTAATGTTTATTGTAAAACATTTGACAAGAAGCTGAAGTCTTTATCCAATAATTGTTTTTGGCTAAAGGTGCTCAAGAGTCTTAGAAGGCAACAGTCATTCCATAGAGATGGAGGAAATCATCCTGTTTTTCAGCAGCCTTGATTCACAATGACCAAAATGCAGAAGTTAGTCTTATAACTGGTGGAGGCAGGGGATAGGGAAGCCAGCAGATCTATGATATAATCTGGAAAAAGAGAAAAAAGATGTAGCATTGACCAGATACCCAGTCAAGATCCCAGACTGATATTCTAGATATTTCACTCAACAATGCTTTGATGGAACAGATTTGTTTTTCCAGCCTCCTAAAGTCCGTGATTTGACTACCCAATATGCGACTGGGTTATCACTTGATTTAAGTCTGCAGGTATTCTTTAGAATGAGTATCATAAAAAGATTTTCAGTGAGCTGTTGGAATATAAGTTGTCAGATTTGCTTCTGGGACAATGACTAGTAAACTGGGGTCATTTGGGGGAATATTGTGGGGAAAAGAATTAGAAACCCCAAAGTAAATATATAAAGAAGGATAGCTAAAATACACTAGCAAGGCGAGGGCTAGCAAAGGGCAAGGTGTATAGGAAAAGGGAGTCACTGGACAAGTATTCTGACAAATGTCCTTGGAGTTTTATATTTTCCCAAAACCTATCCCTCAAAGACCTAAAGGAACTAGGTTAATTCAAAATGTAGATGTTTTAGCCTGAAATGCTTTGAATTTATTTATTCAGCTTGAGGCTTTTGCTCTCACTATATGTTATTTTAGGATTAAGATGCCAGATGTTTCTCATGCAGGATGCTGGCAATGAAATTCTTCACATATTTACCTTTTGATTCCTATCTGGGAGGCTTTGACTGAATGCCACATGACTAGAATTAAAATAAATATGCAATCCATCTTGAGTTTTCCCCCATAGATTTAATCTGCAATCTTAATAGCATTGATATTAGGCAGTTTCCTCCTTTTTGTTGATTCTATCTTGTCTGCAATCATACCCTGTAAAATAAAATTAAAGATATATAATTACAGTCCTCTCTGTAAGCTGTTGACTATTTCGTGTTAAAAAGCATTCTGTGCTGGCAGCAGAAACACCATGGCAGTGGTCTAATTTCCTCTAATCCACTAGGTTCCTGCTTAATTACAACCTTCCATTTACTAGCTTTCTGGCTGCACTCCATCTTTGCTTGTATATTTTTTCATTCAGTTTATTGTCCATTTTCATTTCATCGAGCAGCAGAAAATACAGACCATTCCAGGAGTGCTCCCTGGCTTGCACACACTTTCAGTTTCTGTATTTTGTGGTAGAATTGATTTTAATTCTTTTTGATTCAGAGAAGAAAGACATTTATAACAAAGATTGTTTTAAAAAATTTTTAGGTGTCAGAATATTATGAGAAATAACAGAAGAATGTAAGAATCTTTTCAGGTGTCAAATTGATGAACAAGGTGACAGATACTGGAAAGAAAATAATACTTGGAAGAAAAGATGCTTAAACCTACTTTGTGAAAGTTTTCCTTTGTGTATATGTAGGTAATATAATTCTTCAAACCATAAAATATTGAATGGTGTCAATAAATGAAAAATATATTAATTGAATATATAAATACCTTATTTTGCACATCACTAATTATATACATTTACTTGTATATATGTAACCTTCATGGTCTTTGAATATGGTTGAATCAGCTTTATCATCTTTCTGATGTTAAAATTGCACATGACACAGTATAAAATATTTTTAAGATGAGACTCAAACCCAAGGACTAGTGCATGTTAAGCATGATCTCAATCACAGAGCAACATACCTGTCTCACAAAAGTGGGGTATTTGGTTAGGTTTCTTGTAAATTGATTCCACTTAGTTGGATTTTATCTCCATGAAGGTAGGAACTTGTCTAATTTTTAAGCATCACATTCTGAGCCTATCACAGAAAATTCTCCGTAATGTTTAATGTATATGAATTCGAGCATTCAAGTGAAAACACTTCCTATGAGAGGCATAAAGAGATATTCACTTACAGATTTAAAAATAATATACAGTCAGACATACAGGGTGAAGTACAACCAAATGTGGAATGAGATTAACATTTTGAAATCTGTTGTTAGCTATTATGAGCATTCGAGAAAATTGCAGAGAAGTCAAGATAAAGAAACTTTAGATTACTCATATTAGCTATATTTTCAGATTAAAAGAAGAGTTTCAAATTCAAATATTGACTTTGCTTTTAAAACAGAAATAAAGATATCTGGGGGATGGTATGGGATCAAACCACATCAGGAAAAAGGCTACCTTGAACGTTAAGAAAATGTTCTGATCTTGATTATGGTGGTAGTTACACAGCTCTATACATTTGCCAAAATGCAGAGCTACATGCTTAACATGGATACCTTTGCCTTTTGTAAGTAATATGGTTGATTCAAAGTGTTCTTGAGCAAACAACATAATCAAAATAAAGTGAAAGCTGATATTGTGCCTTTTCATAAGTTTTGTCCAGGAAAACATTTTGCAACATGACTGGAAGCCTAACCTGGAAACAATTTGTCAACTTGGAATTTGTTGACTAGAAAAGCAATAATTGTGTCGTTTTCAGTTTAGTTTTTCAAATTTTTTTGGCTATTAGCTGCCGCAGGAGCAATGTGTAGGAAGCATTAGAGCTGAAAAGAACAAGAAAATCTTAAAGCTTTTGATGGTGGTTAGAGAAGGCAATAACTCATTGTGGTGGTCATATTTTTATACGAAACACCTTTAGGAAACCAAAATTGTATTTTAAAAAGATTAATTTTTTTTTTTAATTTTGAGACAAGTTCTCACAATATCATTATGTTGCCCAGGTTGGGCTCACAGTTGTGATTAGCCTTCCAGAGTGGTGGGATTGAGGATGTGTGCCACCAGACCCAGTGGAAATTCTGCTTATTACAGGTAGATTCACCTTGGCTCAAGTCATGCTTCAGTAAAATTCATGACAGACTGACAGTATCCTAATATGAAGATGCATTTGATACGTGGAACTTTACAATGCACCAGAGTTTAGCAATGCAGTGCAGCATCGGTCGCCTCACTGACTGGGAGCTGGGCTCATTGCCCAGACTGTGAGGGAACTCACTCAGACTGATAGTCTGGGAAAAGTACAAAGTTAAAATGTGGATGTATGGTTGCTAATGAATGTATGTTACCTTTGAGCCATCATAGAGTTAAACAATTGTCAAGTTGGTAGGAAGTTGGTACAATTTATAGTTTTTGTTCCTGATTTTGCTCACTTTCATGCACTGAGCAACAGTCTTATTTTGATTTTTTTTTGAAATGTTTTGGCTATGCTTTGGAAGACTTTGTCAGATAACACTGTCTGACTTCAAATTATGTTACACTTTAAGTTTCCCCCTCCAAGACATAGACAAGGGGTCATAAAGTAAGAGCCTAACAATGAACTCATCATGTCAGATACTCAAATAAATAACTTGGGAAGTGAATTATTCTGTCCTGTGGACTTTCAAAATTTCCTTTGACTGGGTAGCCCGTATCAAGCAGTCTAGGTTTCATTTCAGTTTGATTGCCATTATCGTATGCAAAATGTTTGTAATGTATTCTCATTTAATTTGTAACCACCAATATTTTAAACTAGAATGCAAATTCTCTTTACATCAAAGATCTTTGGATACATGACAAAGATCACTATTTTTCACAGTTAACGACTTCCACTATAGTTTGAACACTGCTTCAGAAGTTTGGGTGAATTTTTTGCCTTCTAAATCTTGTCTTCTCAGAAAAGATGACAGGCATTTTCCTAACCCTTTTTGCAATGAGGCTGTGAAATCGTAAACTAGGCTCATCCTGATAGAAGCATCCACTCAAAAGTAAGATTTAGAAGAAGAGAGAGCATCAGGCAGTGAATGGTGCTTAGATACACAAGCCATAAATTTAGACATGTGCAGTAACCCTTCCATGATCATGTGAGTTCATTTATCCTTTCATTCATACATACAATCTCAGAAAAAGTATCCAATGATTATTTAACAGAGGAGGAAAAACAATAAGAACTTGATTTCATTCTACCATTCTATAGCCTATGCCAAAAACAAGAACTTTGCAGTATTATCTGATACTTAGGGATGTTCCTAAAAGACTGTGAGGAAGAATATTTGTAATTATCCTGATGAGAACATGGAGCACAATTTCCCATCATCATTTGGTGTGTAAGGTGAAAAGAACTCAGATAGCATTATAATTATTCCTGAGCATTGATTAATAATTTGGTTAGCTTTGCCAAGGTTTACTTAGGAGTAATAGCAATGAAGGATTGGTAAAAAGGCATTTTGAGTTCTGTTTAGGTAGATAACAAAATGTACCTAAAATGTAAGATTACTCATTTCTGATGTAAATTGTCAACTAGCTATAAAAATTATCAGTGATCTGTTGGGACTGATAAATAACAGAAGTTATGTCAATAGCGAACGGGTTGATGCTATTTATTTATTTGAATAGTACATGTTTGCAATGCATAATATTTAGACTCCTTGTGTGGAGTTAGTATACATACATAACACATTTTAGTAGATTTTTGTTTTAGGGTACAGATTTGCCACTGAAATCAGTGCGAACTTCTCTTAGCATGACCTGACTCTTCCAGCATCCAATTTACTAGAGGTGAAATCCTCAGAAGACAAAACCCTTAATCTATGATATTGGAGCTATAGTGTGTGTGTGTGTGGGGGGGTTGTATTAGCTAACCATCAAGGGATAGAAAATTTACTTTATGTTAGGTTGTTTATACTAAAACTTTCCTGCCATGAATTGAACAGAAACTCAACCTAAATTACTATGTTAGATTTAGGTATTTGGGTTTTCCTTTTGTTACTCCCAGGAACAATATCAGTAGACTTATGAAATGCCTTGATACTATCTCATCCATCAATTATTCCAATCATAGACTTGATACTATGAGGACAACAG
>PVLA01009484.1:0-74474 GCA_004027455.1 Hydrochoerus hydrochaeris | reverse complement strand
TGAAAGAGCTCATGGAGGAGGATTTACAAAATTCCTGTGAGACAACTGCCCTGAGACACTGGACAGGCAGCCAGAGACGGGCAACTAGGACACATATGTTACACCACTGGCCGCCTAAGACAGGCACAGGACCAATTGCTGTCCTGCAGGCCCATGACGGGTAAGGCCTGGTTGGGTTCATATGAAGAGTCCTTGACCTAAGACAGGCGCTGTCCTCACAGGGACTGCTATACTCCCATAAGTGATAAGGGAAACAATGTAGGGAGCGGCACAATAGCCTCACACATCTCTCCCTCCTGAAGGCATTCAAGTGCATCGGCTTACATTTCCCAAGCTAACTAAGTAACAAGATTGAGATGTTAATTGATACCTATTGCCCTGAGCCTGGGGCGCTCCCTGCTTGGGGTTGAGGTTAATTAATACCTATTGCTTGGGATTGCCTCTGCCTGGCCCTGGGCCTGGGGCGCTTCCTACTTGGGGCTGGGGGTTGCTGCCAAGGTTAGCAAATATATATTCCAGCTTCTAAAAAATAAAGCGGATTCAGATTCACTCACAGACTGGTGTGCAGTGTCTTCTGTCTCTCACTCACTGACTCCCTGTCCACCTTTGGGAAACCCTAGCCCTGCTGCAGCTGGACTCCGGCAAGAGGTAATCTCTTACTTCTGTCTGTAGCTCACACACCTGGCCGTTTCCTATCTCCTGACCTCTCACACAGGTATTTGATTAGTACCACCTGGCTCGCTAGAAAGGAGATGGCCTAGCTCTGTCTACTACAATCCGGTACTCAGAGCTGGTGGGGCTCATCCATCAAAACGGGCTCCCTTTAGAATGCAAATGAGGTTGGAGACTGAACTCCACCAGTACTGTCAGCCACCACAGTCAATGGCAGAGGGGGTGGACCCCTGTTTACCAGCTCTGAACTAAATCATGGTGAAGATTCTGGATCTTCACCAAATATACATACATTTCATCTTGAATAATCCTTTTAGATAGTTATGGTTTTTTTCAGAGTGACAGTGATTTCATGACTTCGAAGTTACATAAATTATCTCTCTGGATGAAGGATCTGAAACCCAGGACCAGGTCTGGCATTTAAAAACCTGAGTTAATGTAGGCACAGATGACAGTGGCTGTGGAATCCAAGGAACGAGGGGAGGCACCAAGACGAGGTCTGAAATGAGAACTAGTTGGAACCTGCACATGGAACAGCGCCCTTTGAAGAGGCTGGGAAGAGTGCCTGAAAATGAGGCAGTGGGTGAAAGATCAGAAATGAAGGTGTAAACATAAGGGCTTATGCATGTCTAGAACTTCTAAAAAGTTTATGAAAATCGATTGGATTATATGTGCTGAAATGAACAGCTACTTTGAAGAAAAAGAGACACGGTATCCATTGCTGATTTCCTATCATCACGCTGTGAAATCCAGTAATGCTTTTATTCTGTTTTATATTATTTAATTTCAACCTACATGAAGGTATAGACAGCTATTTTGAAGAGAGTAGGAGACATTACGGCAGCCATTGTTGATTTTCCTACTGTCTGGTTTTGAAGGCCTGTAATGCCTTCATTATTCTGTTCTGATCAGTTTTATACTATTTTGTTTTGTATGAATTCTTTGTGTGTGAAGACATAGACAACTATTTCAAAGAAAACAAGAGACATTATGGTAGCCACTGCTGATCTCCTGTTGTCTTGCTTTGAAATCTGTGTCACTTACATTGTTTTTTCCTGATCTGCTTTGTTCTGTTTGGTTTTACCCTCTTTAAAAAAAAAAAAAAGATCAGAAATGAGACAACAGGTAAAAGATCAGAGAAACAGGACAAAAAAGATTTTCTCAGGATGAAGGAGAAGCCCAGGGTTTGGAGATACAGCCTGAATGCTGGAGAAAAGCCATTAGTTCTCTTGTAGAGTGTTATGGCTTCGTCCAGGGTAGATAGGAGCTGTTAACTGGTCCACAAGATAGCCATATTGTCCTGCTTTCTATTTAAAACCAAACCAAACCAAACCAAACCAAACCAAACTAAACAAAAGCACCACTTTTCTCTTAGTATAATGCATATGGGTTCCAGGCCTGAGTACAAAAGTTAGATTAAAAGGTGCACAGTTCATGGAGATAGACAGATACCTCCCATTTAACCTAAGACGTTACTAATTCACTCATTCACACCTAGCAGGAGACCAACATGGTGATGAAAGTGTATGTACCTGTCTCCCTGCACACACACCCTACGATACTGATTTTTCTTAAAATGTAATATTTTATTTTGATGCCTTGTGTGTGAGATGATGAGGTACTGTTTCTCCCGTCCAGGGGTAGACTATGGAGTAGGCTGGGCTATTGAATAATACATTGAATAAAGCTCAGCCTTTGCCCAAAGTGGAGCAGCTTATGCCAGTGACTGTTTATAGATTTATCAGTGCTCGCGAAACAGTGTTGGTTCCGCGCCTTTATTATTTTAACTCTGCACTGGATATGGAGAGAATAAATCATTTTTGTCCTCTTTGTGACATAACTTCATACACTTTATACACTTAGGGCTCCCCTTGGTCTCTTTCGTTACAAACCAAACAAGCTATCTTAACTCTATTTCCTCATAAGGCTTATTTTTCAAAAACTTAATGGTTTTCACTTTTCTCTGAAACTTCCTTGATTGGTTTGCATTGATTTTGAAATTTAGAACTGGAAGAAGAATATACTTTGCACTTTCACTAGGTTGGTACTTGGCCAAGGGCAAGTCAGGAGTTATAAACACAGGCCTCCTTGGCCTGAGAGTAAAACCCCTGAACACCCAGCCCAAGGCACTGTGGTCTGTTTCTCCTAGGCCTCCCCTGTGGATTTCCAAACCATTAACAACTCCTCCTGCTCAGCCAAACTGGCAGGCCCAATTCTCAGCTCGCTGCATATTTGTTTATATGGAAACCATTTTATTTTTCCTTATTGAGTCTAATTTTAATGCTGGGAGTCCAATCTCTCATTTTGACATTGTATGTGTGTTATCCTCCCAAGAGGACACCTCTCTGCAGTGTTCCAGTACTTCATCATGAATGCTTTGTCTGGCTTGATACAAATCACATCTTTTCAAATCCACATTAAGTTGGCTAAAGAGGAGATGTGGAGGGGTGAGTTTCTTCTTTCGTTTGGCTGTGAAAGCTAACAGGAATCAAATCTGTGTTTCCTCTCTTTGTCGGACATAATTCAGAGTAAAAACCCAGTGTGTGTTCATTCTGTAACTGAGCATGGTGGACTGCTTCCAGTATAGAAGTCCTTCTCTATCCTCTCTCCTATATACACACCACCACGGTGTTTGCTTTAATCTAATGAATGCAGGAGAGTTTTTATTCTGCAAACTAGCAAACAAGAAAGAAAGACCAAGAGAGTAGAGGACATGATACAGCATCTGGCCCTCCCTTCTGCAAGGGCCAGTGAGCCTGAGATTGGGGACAGAAGATGCATGCAAAGAGCTGGCCAACACTGTCACACGGCAGACGACCGCCCACACTGCAGACTGTGGCCCAGAGGCGAGAGTGTCATTATCCCACCACACCCAGAATCTCATGTTGCTCCTGAGCTCTGATGACTGGACATGCTGGGACCATCAGAAGATAACACACTGGACTTGAAGCTTCAGGTGCTTGTGACCATCTGGAATGTGTCCATCTGGAATGTCTAGTACAGCTAACTTCAATCTCCTCCTGAGAATTCCTAGTAAATGCAGAAAACAGGTTGTATGGTAGCTAGCTTGGATAGTTGACGGGGAGTATTTGAGGTTAAAGGCTGAAGATTCCTGGCTATAGGCAATGTGGATAGAGGGGTGTGGGGAATCTCAAGGACTATATTCTTTCCATGATATCAGTAAATTGTTTATTATGGATGAGGTACCCTTTCATATTTGTCTATTGCCATATCAAATGACCTAATCACATAAAATTGCACTATTGTCAGAGGGAGGTCTTGGCCTTATAATTTTAGGATGACAAGATGAGTCTCCATCACCCTTTCTTTAGACAAGATTTCCATGGAATAGTAACAGTGTGTGAGATTGTAGTACCTATAACAGAAAAATTGTCCCAAATCTGGTCTGAGGTAGAACATTTCTGTGTGATAAAAAATCTTTTGGAAAAAAATATTTATACAAATTCCTGCTGAATTTTAAAAACACGATTTGTTCTAGGAGATAGTGAATGTACCCAGGTGACTCTCAAATAGTTAAAAAAAAAAAGCCCTAGTATTTTAATGAGGTTCATAGTTTTCTTTTTATTTTGTACCTAACAATAATACTTTTGCTTTCTCTTTTCCCATGAAATATCTCTAACTCAACTTATTTTGGGTCTTTTTCCCTTGAATGCTCGATTGTAATACTGCATTGATATTTGCTGACAACTAAATTGTCTGATTTTTTTCTTTAACATTCACAAATAACTATTAATTGTTAATATCCATTGAACTGTTGGCTGGGTGTAGTGGTGCACAGCTATAATCTCAGTACTCAGGAGGCTGAGGCAGAAGGTGTGAATTTGAGGGGGCCTGAGTCATATAGTGAGTTCAAAACTAGGCTGAACTACATAGTGACACCCTGTCTGAAGAAACCACACAGAGACATACAGAGTCATTGAATACTATCTGAAAGATGTTAGACAATGTTTAAGCACCTTATATATGTTATTTTATCCCTGTAGTATTTGACAAGATAGACACTGAGAAAATTGAGACCTAGAGAGGTATGATGAAAATGTGCAAGTAATATATAAATTAAAAAATTTCCTACTGTCAAAGACACATTGCTATGAATCCTCAAAATCTTCCCCCTTGCTTTGAACACACTTCTGAAGCAGCTCTGTAAGTCCTCTTTCATGCGTATCTTCATGAGCTATGATAAACTACAGTGAGTGCTGCTGTTTGAGCTATTCAACAGAAAAGCAGGCTTATGAAAACATTATGATGTGTCCTGATTCACCTGTCACCCAGAATGGTACCGTACAACCTCTCGATCTTTGCCAAAATCAAAATGCCCACTAAAGGAAAACATCTGGAGTTGATTCACAGCATTGAAGCAACCCCTACTGAACAAGTGAAGACACTCACAAAAGAAGACTTCCAGAACGGCTTCAGAAAGTGGCGAGAATGATGGGACAAGTGCCTTCAAAGTGAGAGGGAGCATTTTAAGGGAGGTTAAAGATAATGTGTCTTTTACTGTAATTTTTTTCTAAAAAAAATTGAGCATTCACTGTATTTTTGATCATGTCCAGACTTCGCAGCTGGCTATGGAGCGGAGCTGGGGTTTGAATTTGAACACTCTGACTCTGGTCCTGTGCTTCTGACCGTGATACTGTACTTTTTTCTCAAAGTGCTTCAGGTCTACTCTCTTTTGTTTTTGTAAGTTGTGATTGCTTTGGGTTTCTTGATACTTTGCATATTGGTATACTTGTGTCTGTGATGTATTTCTCCCCGACTTCCAGTTAGAGAGGAAGGAGGCGAAGATGTTCCTCTTCCTCATCCAATTCAAAGCGTTGTCATCATCCCACGTTCTTTGTTCTGACCTGTAGGTTTCTGCCTGTGAGTGGAAAGGGCATGGCCATCCACCAGACAGGGTGACCTGGAAGCTCCAGGAGAGGTCAGAGAAAAATAAAAGCACATTTGGAAAATACCATCAACTCATGTCCTGTGTTTAATCAAATGCTGTGAGCGGGAGAGCAATGATTGTTCTCCATCCAGAGGTGCAGAAGGATGGAATTTTCAGAACAAACAAGGGTGGTTGGTCAGCCTAAAATTAGCAAACCAGGGGCCCAATTCAAAATGGTTCCCTTGACTCAACTTCACGGGGCTTTGATCCAGGATCAGACTGTAGGAAAAATATGCAGCCGATTGTAAATAAGACTGTGAAGTTTTTCTGTGATAATTAAACTCAGGAGAAATGCTGATCACCAAGGCCCCCTTTGTGTAGGCAGATGAGTTTGCAGAAGACCAAAATGGAAGAGAATATCCTTGTCTGCCAGTGGTCACTAGCGTGGTAGCTTTTTAAAAAATTATTTGTTTATTTAATTAATTAATTAATTAATTTTTTTTTTTTGTTAACACTAGGGATTGAACCTGGGACTTTCCAGTGAGCTACTTTCCAAGCCCATTTTTAAGAATTTTGAGACAGAAACTCACTAAGTTGCTAACTTGCAGACCGGCTTGGAACTTTTCAATTTTCCTGCCCTGGCCTCCCAGAGTGATATCATTGTTAAAAGCATATTTGGCAATTCACATACTCAGTGACACTTTTGTTCTCAAACTCTCTCTGTAGGTCATGCCCCACTCTAGGTCCTGGAGATCCAAAAGTGAAAAAGACACAAACTCTGTACTTCCTAGAGCTTGTATTTTAGTAGAATAAGGCAGACAATGAAAAAATCAAGAAAGGAATAAGAAAAAATACATAACAGGTACCAATAATCATTTACCTGTTGCTTGGAATAAACCTGTATTAAACCTGTATGATGATGACTTCTTTCTTTACTATGATGATACAGCGTTTATGATTTAAGCCCCTGACTGTCCTCTCTTCTCGGAGGACATAACTTTCACAAGGCTTGTGATGTTATAAATTTGGAGACTAACCCTCAGAAAACTGATGTGATGTTACTGTGCCTTGGTTGTATTTATTTATTTTTCTTTTTTTAGGTGAGGGGAAAATTCTGGTAAATAAGATACAATGAAGGTCACCATTGTATTGCTCTTTAGAATATTAACTACTGCCTCATTTAGCTGCCTTAGCTCCACAATCTTCTGTTCAGATCGACTACATAAAAATCTGTTTGTTTAGGTGCTCTTTGAATCAGTTGTTGTCTTTCTTCTGGTTTCCTTACTAGTAAGTTGACTAAAACATTCCCATGTGCTTAGAGTAAACTCATAATGGTGCCAAGTATCATGGAAAAAACAAAAGCGGGAAGGGGTTGGTGATTATAGATCACACTGTGTGAGAAGGTCCCACCCATGAGCAATGACACCTGAGCAAAGCCCTTTCAAGTTGAGGGATTTATAGCTCATAAGAACCCTGGAGGAGCGAGCTCCTGGGCAGGGAACTGCAAATGAAACGTTCTTAATATGGTTCTGGGCCTGGCACTTTCAAAGTTCAGCGTGAAATTCCAGGAAGCCCAGGAATATCTCTAAGGCTGGCAGAGGAGAGGGAGAATTCAGAGGAGATGAGAACCCACAGGGGCTAGGGAACAGGTCATGGAGCAGAGAGCAGAGAATCTTGTAGGCCTCTGTAGACTATGGCTTTTCTGCAGGGAGATGGAGGAATTCTGAGCTGAGCAGCAACAAGATCTGACTTTTTTTTTTTTTTAAGGCTCGTTTGGTGGCCTAAAGAGGAGAGACTATGGACGGGCCAGGGTGGAAGACGGGGTGAAGACACCATCCCTGCAAAGACTGATAGTAACTTAGACTAAAATACGAGAATGCGCTTCATTAGGGTCGGGGAGATGGACAGTGGTGTGAAGAGTCAGTGATGGTCTGATTGGACAGAAATGGGGAGAAGAGCTCATTAGTTGGTGGTGACCTCTGATTGGGGAATCGCATCGGCTATGCCCCATAGACCGGATACCCACAAGCCCTTGCCTGTGCCACGCGGAAATTTCCCTAACATTGACATAGAAGATACCAAGATGTTCGTGGTTCCTGTTGGTCAGGGCTCCCTCTCCTTTCTGGAAAGATGATTCTCTTGTTTACACCACTTACGAGAACACTTTCCTCATTTACCAGTTTCCCAAATTGTAAAATCTTGTTATAATCATGAGTTTGATTTCTCATTTTTGTTTTCATTTGCATGCCTACAACTGCGTTTCCCATGTGATAATTCACATCTTTTGAGGGGTCTCACAGGCTGTTATCCTTTCCTTCTAACAATCATTTCATTCCATCTCAGATGAGGCCTTGTCTGTCACAAAAATTCTTTAGAGACATTCTGTTAATCCTTAACAAATAAATAACTGTTCCCTTATTTATCAGATGCCAAGCCGGGATTTTCTTCCTGTCAGTGGGATAAATCTCTCTCACACAGTATCTGCAGAAGATTCTTTGTACTAGCAATTTCATGTAGTACACATATGAGCTTCTCTACATGTTTATGTATATTACACATGTTTATGAACATTAACTTGCTTAAGCATAGTTTAAGGGGTCCCAAAAGTTGGAATCCCTAAGTTGTGTTTTATCAGTACATGTTTGCACTCACATTCCTTTAAGAATTTTGTTACCACAAGGCAGGTTTGGTCCTAGATACTTATCTCCAGAGCGATCTATCTCCTCAGGCAGAGGGTAATAAACCTCTCCATCTTATATGTTCAAGCTCAGATCTGTTTCTGCTACACAGTGAAGCTACCCAAGCTGTTTGTCCAGGAACCACAGGTACACCTTGCTTTGCTTGACTGAAAGTGACCGAAAGTCCCTTGAAACCCACTTAAGCACCAAAGTAAATTCATTGACTCACATTACTGAGATAACTAGGGGGTTTCCAGCTTTAGGATTGTCTGGATTCAGGGGCTCGTACTACATGGTTCAGAGTCTTTAGTTCTTCATTTCTTGGCTCAGTTGTCTTTGGGTCTCAGGCAGCCTCCACTGAGCCCCTTCAATAATAGCTCCACTCCTAGTGGCTCCAGCATTTCAACAAAAAGACACTGAACTCTATCATCTGAGACTCATGATTTGGTTCATATCCCAAAACTGCTTTTATTACTGCAGATGGTGGAACAAAATGGTGTTCCGTGGGTGACCGTGCCTTTGGCTCCATGGAGTGGGAGTAGAGGACAGTTTCCCAGTAGTCAGTAGAAGGCAGATGGGTGGTAAGCTACCCTGCCCTGAGGCCCCTCTCTTACTAGATTTGAGTTATGTTGCTGCTCTCTTGAGTTCTATCATTAATGGACTAGCTTAATAGACTAACTTCTATCCCGGGGGCCAGAGTTCAAGTGCCCACTGAATTCCCAACTCAAGAATGAAAGTGTCTTTTTAAAAGTGAAACAATGAGGTGGTTTTTAAAAGAGTTTTAAGAAAAAACTTTCTCTCCCTACTCCCTGCTTGAATTTAATAATTTCTAGTGTTCTTTCATCTGCAAATCAGTGCTGGTGTTGTCTTTGTCTGCATGTATTACTTATCATTCAATTCATGGTGTGCCTCTGTCAATCAGCCTGTGGGTGTGTGTGCCAGAATTTAAATAAGAGTTTATCTGTATGGTCAATGAAGTTCTTTAGGAAAGAGGAGGGGAAAGCAGCAGCTTGGCCTTGTGCTAACATGGGGGTGGGAAGCCTGCTTTTGGGGCGTTGGATCTGCAGAACAGGAAGTTCCTTTTGGGTCTAAGGGAAGAGAACTAGAAGTATCGAGGGCATTTCACAGATCTTATGTAGCTTTTCTGCAACCTCGATTCCAGCCAATTAAGAGTTTCTAGATTTTATATTGGTACAGAGCGGAGGGTTAGTTAGCTTGTATCTCACACCTAGTGAGAACGCCTTTTCCTACTGTATAATTTATACTCTTCTCCAAAAGTGAAAAATATTGAGGAAGGAGCCGATGTGCAATTCATTCCTTTAGGTGTTCAGAGCTTGTTGGTAGAAATTAGAGGTGTTATTTACACACACACACACACACACACACACACCACATAATAATGCTTTTCTTTGTGTAGCCAGATGCTACAAATAATAGTTCTTCTCTCCACCGAAAGACTGTTCCCATGGCAACAGCAAACTCACAGATTAAAAACTGGAAAGATGAACACCTCAGAGAGCTTTTGTTCACTGTTCGGATCCCAGGTTTGAGTTTGTGCACCCTGGCTGGGAAATGTTGGCTGGGTCAGAGTTAAAGACCCTAGATTTAAAGAGTTGCAGGCTAAACCTGCAAAGGCCCAGCTTTATCGAGATAAATCCTGAGTGCAGACCACAAGAGTTCTCTGCTCTTTTGATGCTTCTTTAAAGAGATTTTATTAAGAGACGAGATGCTTTTTAAAAGAATCATAAGTTGGAAATTTTTTTTCTTTAGCATTATTGAAGAAGAACTCAGCCGAATCTCCACAAAGGATTTTTCCTTCTATTTTCTTTCTTTTTCTCTTTTCCAAATATGAAATGACTGCAAATCAAACCTGCAGCATTGCAGCGATTAAAACTGGAGAAGAGAGACTCGCCCTTGAATACAGGCAACGTGTCACAGTGAATGCTGACACTGCCCCGAGGATGCCCAGCCCTGCAAGGCCGGTGGTCACTGTGGCCCAGCAAGCTTGAAGGATTGTCAAACAACAGTCACGCCTTTTGTGAATCTCATTTAGGAAAGCATTTCAACATCGAACAAGTCCTCAGAGTATTGTGTATTGTGTATGTTACTGGGCAAACTGTCCTGTAAATTCTGCCAGCACCTGGGCTGCCCTTGATTTATGATTCTGGGAATATTACTCCATTCTTTTCTCCCTTCTATTTCCTCTTAGTCCTTTGCCCCTCCTCTCTTTCAGGAGCAGTTTTTGTAGACGATTGCTTTACTCCAATTCTATGGTGGCTTTTACTTATTTCTGATGTGGAATGTCTTCCCCTTAAGATTCACTTGGAGACTTTGGTAGACTTTGGAGCCATTTGCTTCTGGCTGGGCCTATGAAGTTTCTATTCTCATGGAAGCCCTCCCTGGACACTTAACTTGCTTGCTTTCTTTTCCTTTTAGAAATAGAATTCACACAATCTTCTCTTTGCTCTACTCAACAACTCAGCTTCTCTTGCTTTTAGCTGGGGCAGTACTGGCCGTACCTAGAGCTTGGCGGTGGTGCTACAGTGCCTGGGTGCTGTGGTCAGATGATGGGGGTTGGAGCCGTAGCTCTGCTGCTTATCTGGCAAATCACATAATGTCTCTGCGCTTTCGTTTATTGCTCTTTCACACAGGAACAAGAGTTCTTATATATCATAGTGTGATTCTGAAAATTAAGAATGAATCTCTGCAAAGCACTCAGAACAGAGCTTGGCACCAGGCAAATTACATGTAAGTGTTGCTATTATTATCAGGGGGTGATAATACTATGACTAACATTTTTTGAATGTTTACTTGGCGCTAAGTATTATGTTAAAGGTTTCACATATGTTATTATTTGTGCAGAGCCCAATGGGGTAGCTACTTTTACTCCCTTGGTCCTGGAGATGAAGAACTTTAATGCTGGAAGTTATCCAGTTTATGCATAACAGAACATATACTTAATTAGGCTGGGCGATGTATGAAGGATTTTGGGGTCTGTGTGTGAGTGTACGTGTGTGTGCGTGTGTGTGCATGTGTGTGCCTGTACAGAGATTAGAAAAAGCAAGCTTTACAGAGAGTAATTTTTGTATAATTAGTATCTCATTTGGAGCTGAGTAACTTTAACAATACGATCTGCAATGATGCTTTTAATCTAGTGATTCCTGCCCAGAAGGCTTGGCTAGCACACAGTTTTCTCTCAGATTTCCACCAGATAATACACCCACTGAGAAAAGCTTGGCCAAGCTTGGAGATGAATCCAGAGCTGGATGAAGGATGAAAAGTCTTCAGTGGCTTGAATGGCACCTAACTGTTCTTCTCTTCCCTGAAAATACCACCCTCTGTTCTAATAAAATCAGTCTGCTTTTCAGCACCTAAGCAAGAGCAGCAAAAATGATGAGTCCAGCACATATTTTTTTTTAAAATTTCTTTTTGTTTTTATTTTGTTCTCTCAGAGCACATAATTTCTAATAAAAGCAAGAAGGAGCAAGCATAGAGAAATTTTCTAAGGAGAGCTCACTGGGCAGCCAGGTTTATCTGAGAGTTGCACCTGAGTTTGTCAAGTAACTCTTAAAAAATGTGCCCGTGAATAAAAAGAATGAGGATAACTTTCATTTTATAGTTTTGCCCAGATCTGGATTGGTAGCCTATTAATATTCTGGAACCTGTTGCTATTACCTTGTAGGGATGTTCTAACTTTCCTTCTGAAGGCTCAGTAATTGAGTCTGCTCAAATAAACTGACAATAAATAGAGTCATAGGGGAAAATGAGACATCTATCTATTTCCATGCATGGGGGCATCACAGGAAAGTGGAAACCCAATAGCCCAGGGAAATCTAAAATCTTATATGCTGTCCTCATAAGGGAGAAAGGGGAGCTAGGGAGGTGGTTTCCAGGCAATCTAGAGTCAGTGGTTTAGGAAAAAAAAAAAACCAAAACAACAACAACAACGCAATGAGTCATCACAATAGGAAATAGTTTATAGGGGTGAGGTGCCAACTTCTTCTCTTCTAGGTTCCACTCCTATTGGATGCTGCTCCTTTCTGATGGCTAAAAATCTCCAGGGAAGATTTTCTTCATAATTGCTTCTGGACTATCTACCTTTAGTCAGGCAAAGGCGTTCAGGAGAAGTCCTTCTGGTCAAGAGTTGCATCCCGTGTGGCTTCAGGTCACGGGCACACCAGAGTGTGGCATGGTGGAGATTGCTTCTGGGCTCCTTTAGCCCTCAAATGCAAATCTCAGCCCCACATGCTCACAAGCACCACTTATTCTATGAGGGAATTAAGTATTGATATCATGTTAAACATCAGCTTTAAAAAAATGCTATCATTATAAAACAAAATCCTATGGAACAGAATGAGTTGTGGGAAAATTGAAGTTACTTTTTCCCCCCATTCCCTTTCTTTGACACACATACATTCCAGCTGAGCTGATCACTAAACTCCAGTCTCCTGCAATAAACACAATGAACTGCTCTACCCAGAAATGAATTCCTCCATATTTGCAAAGTCTGTTTTCACAAGGAGCTTCCCATGCTCTGCATAGCCTCTATGGTCTTTTGTGATTCTTTCTGGATTCAAACATGAAGCGTTTCATTTTCTTTCTCTCTTCTTTTCTCCCCTTCCTTCCCCTCCTTTTCCCTCTCCCTCTCCTTCTTATTCTTTTTTTTTTTTTCTGGAAGTACTGCAGATTGACCTACATCCCAGACCTTTTTTATTTTTCATTTTGAAACAGGGTCTCCCTAAATTACCCAAGTGGGACTTGCATTTGTGATCCTCCTGACTTAGCCTTCCAAGTGCCAGGATTACAAGGGTGTACTACTGTACCTGGCTGTATTTTATTTGTTTAATGGAGAAGTTTAAAGGGCACTGGTGTGGTCCAAGTATGTACAAATGAAGGGCAGTGAAGCAGGTTGATTTCTGGACACCAATCTCTACCCCAGGTCCTATTTCTTTTTTTTTTTTCATTAGTATATGTTTGTGATTCATAATAATTACATTCCTCTTGAGGAACTGGTACATGTGAATATCGCATCTTGACCATTTTACACCTTCCCATCAGTCCATTTCTCTTTCTGAACTGCAGGCACCTGGGCCCTTCACCTCTGGCTGCGTGCTGACCTGCAGTGGTTGATAGCATGGAGCTGTAGGATTTCCTGAGCCTCATTCCCCTCTCTGTAGAGTGAGGCCAGTGGAAGAGCTGCTTCATAGGACTCTCATGAGGATTAAACAACAGTGTACCCAAAACCCCAGAGATGCCCTCCTTATCGCAGAGTGATCCCTCCATCAGGGACAGCAGAGAGCCCTCCAGTGTTGCTTGATGATGATCTTATGTCCTCTTAAGCATCACAGAGACAAAAAGGTATATTGTTGTATTCTCTAGAAAACCAGAAAATAACTTTATGATTTTCTTTAATTCTTTGCAAGCTACTAATTCACGTATGTCTATTGTTTGGTTCTTTCTCATTGCTGGGACAAAGTACCTGATACCACAAGTTAAAGGAGGAAAAGTTTATTTCAGCTCACAGTATGTAGAAGTTTCAGTCGATAGTTGGTTTATTCCAAGGCAGGGCAGCATGATAAAGAGGCATCACAAAGGAGAAACAGTCCATGGCAGGACTGGGAGAAAGCAGCAGCAGGAAACCTCCTTTTCCCTTTTATCACGTCCAGGCTACAAACCTTTTGGGTGGTGCTATCCATACCCAGGAAGAGTCTTCCCATCATCCATCCCCAGAACTATGCTAAATCAACCAGTGGACTAGTTTAGTTATCACATTCTTAATCTACATTCATACACCCTAGCTGCAGCCACCTCCAAAAAGTCCTTCCACTGTTATAGCAAGTAGAAACACCGAAAGGACATCCAGGATTTGCAGGCAGATTTAGTTACATCAACAGACACTGATGGGGATCATTCTCAAAATAACAGGCCCTGATCTCTGGTGGTCTAGGGTTTAAATGGAATAAGCGAGCAGGAAGGGCAGACACAGAATGTCTTATCAATTGGGGGTTGGTTCTTACAATATGTATTATAGTGACCAGCTGTGCATCACACTGATCAGCTGCTTCAAAGAAACACAAGTAACAGGAACTGGAGCTGGAACATTAATGGCTAACTAACAAATTGAAAGATACTGGCAGGGTGGGGCAGGGTGCAGGGAATCTTCTGCTACACTCTGAGCACGTGATGCTTTGGGGGGGCATCTAGACACAAGCCATAACACCTGTTTTCATTAGAATTAAAATAACGTTCCACACTTTCTCAAACCTGGAATTAAAATCAGAGGTTGAATTCATTGCCATGAGTTATACTAGGCACAAATAAACTCATCTGAGAGAGCTGGAAACTTGCCTGGTTTGAGATTAATTAGCTCTCTATCTCCAGGGTATGGTTATAAAAGTGCACTGAGTCCCACCAGCATGGAAACCTCATTATTTAAAGAACTTGTGGAGTACTAGAGGGCTGTGAGCACCCCTGGAAGGGTGGGGGCTCTCCTGCTTGTGTCTGGTGTTTGTGAGAACTGTGGTCCATCCAACTACAGTGAGGAAGGGTTTCATCCTCAGGAACAGGACTTTTTGGCAGTTTGCAGATGGTTGTCAGCTCTAGCTGCTGTCTGGACTCACTCCCATGTCACTGAATCCAGTGCTCTACAAGTTGTAGCTCTATGTGACCCTTCAGTAGCGCATGGCTCTGGTTATTCTGCTGTTTTAGAAACATTCTTTTTTTAAATATTTTTTTTTATCGGTACCAGGGATCAAACTCATGACCGTGTGCTTGCAAGGCAAGTGCTTATGTCCCTGAGCTAAATCCCCAGCCCCTCAGAAACGTTCTTTGCTTGGCTATCAGAAGCCTTCTGGCTTTCCTCCTATCTCTCCAACTGCTCTTTCTTATTTTATTTACTTATTTTTCCTAGATGTCTCGTGATACTGCAGACCTTTGAACTTTGAAAGATCCCAAGCCCAACTTTAGATATCTTTTTCTTTTGTTTCATTTTCTAAGCTGCTTTACTGAGATATATGGATACACACATACTAGTAAATATGAATTGTGTATGAATTGGTGTGTTTGGAGATTAACTCATACCTCTGAAATCATCCAACCGTCCCCATTACCCATGACCTAAATTTATCCATCTCAGCTCCAGTACTGCTCTCCCTTCTCCATTTGCTGTTGCCATCTTTCTGTTGTGAGAGCACTTTGCACCAAATCTGCTTTTTAAAAACATTTTAAGTATGCAACACAGTATTGTTAGTTGTAGGCCCTATGTTGTGTAGATCTTCAGATCTCATTTATTTTGCATAATTAGAACTTTGCACCCTTTGGTCAATATCTCTTCTTTTCTGCCTCCACCCAGTTCCTGACAATTTCTATTCTACTCTTCTGTGTGTTTGATGGTTTTATGTTCCACATATAAGTGAGGTCATGAGCTATTTTCTGGCTTGTTTTACTTAGCATAATATCTTCCATTTCTACCCATGTTGTCACAAATGGCAAGATTTCTAATATACTTTTTAAAATCTGAATAATATTCCACTACATGTATTTTCTTTAGCCTTCATCTGTTAATAGACAAGGCCAAAATTATAACAATTTAGTTTAAAGATCTAATTTGTTTTAGTTTGAATTCTGGACCCATGCAATACTTTGCTCAGTGGACTAGAGAAACTGTTCCCATAGACTGAGCAGAAGAGGTCAGTTTTGTAGACAGAGAAAGCCGAAGAGAGCAAAAACAAAGAACAGAATTTATTGGAGGTTGCAAAGTTACTTTCTTCATAAGGTGGGGACAGTGAGACTGAACCATAGACAATAACGCTTGTTCACTTTAGGTTCTTTGAGGCTTTTTGTGGAAGGACTGTGACAGAGGAAACTTCATTGTCAAGCCAGTTGGAACTGGCCTGTTTAGGAAACTTGCTTGTTATTTCTCTAATCCTGATGCCTTAGAAGGTCAGAGAAGGGCCCAGGATTTAGCTCAGTGGCATAAGAACCTGCCTGACAAGTGCGAGGTCGTGAGTTCAATCCCCGGTATCACAAAAAAAAAAAAAAGAAGGTCAGAGAAGTAGTTTGGCTTTGGATCGAGGACTTGGGAATTTAATGTGAGTAACTGCATTTTGATCTTTAGTCTGATCATTTGTGTGATAGTGCAGAAGCTCAATCCAAAATAACAGCTTTCTGTAATTTTTCTTTAATGACATTTAGATGGTTTCAATATTTTGGTTGCTATGAATAATGCAATAACGAACATGGAAATGCAAATAGTTTTTCAAGAACCAGATTTCAGTTCCTTTGTATAGATACCCATAAGTGGGATTGATGGATCAAATGGTAATTCTATTTTTTATTTTATTGAGGGACCTCCATGTTGGATATCTTTTATACATTTGCTTGTTGAGTGTTCCAGTCTTACTGATATAGGTCAATGAAATGCCCAACCTACTATGTCAGGGAGTTCATGTTCTTTAAAATCAAAGAATGAATTTTAGGAACAATAGAGGTGAAGAGTAGAATATATTTATTGAGAGAAAGCTTCTGTCTGAAGAGAGACACAAGGGGTCCCAAGCGGGTTGCCCCTGACTCTGTCTTTTCCAAGGATTTTTATAGAGTAAAACCATGGGTTCAAGGTGGGAGGAGACTGGGAACTCACAAGGCAGATGGGCATAAGGTGGGACAAATCTATAGTTACCCAATAAGATCAATTTTTCAGGTAAAATTGATTACATTAGGACAAACGGGAAAGCAAGTCACGTAGAAAGCGGGCATTCTTGGGGTTGTGACGTTTACCCTAGAGGGATGGGATAGTGGCTCTAGGGTGAGAGGGAACTAATTAGAGTATCAGTCCCCAAGATGTAGATGCATTTGTTTGATCATTTGTCTTAAGATCTGGCCTGCAGCAAGAGGTGTGTGTGTCCCCTCCAAGGTCATCAGACATCTGGTCCTCTGTGCCAGCTTCTTTGAGGGCTTAGCCCTGTCTAACTGCCTATAATATTTCTAACTGGCTCAGCTGCCTGTAACCCTGTAACATTATGACATGAAGTACCAGCCATATACTTATGTATACTTCCAGCTTATTTATTTTCCCTAAAATTCTGGGAAATTTGTATCTTATACAACATTTCTGATTGGACTTCTGTAGGAGGATGAATAATAGCTCTCCACAGGTATATGTAGTCTGTTCTGCAGCCTGCATATGTTACCTCAAATGGAAAGACTTTGAGGATGTGATTACATTAAAGATCTTCAGCTTGGAAGATTATACTGGTTTATGTCAATGGGTCCTAGATGCAATCTTACATATTGATACACAAGAGGAGGTATGAGGAGATCTGACACATAGAAGAGCACTTGGCAGTGTAACTATGTAGACAGAGATGCAAGTGATGTAGTCACAAGCAAAGGAAAGCTGGAAGCCACTAGAAGCCAGAAGAAGCACCCAGTGGGCTTCCTCTGAGGCTCACAGAAAGTGCCCAGCCCTGCCAACACCTTGATTTCAACCCAGGGAAACAAACTTTGGAGTACTAGCCTCCGGAACTGTGAAATAATAAGTTTGTATTATGTTTAAGACACCAAGTTTCTGGTAATTTGATACAGCAGCACTAGAGAATGAATATAGCATAGGCTCAAATTCTGTTCACCTAGAGAAGAGCTAGGAAACCTGCTGTTTGCTCATACCCATGTCCAAAAAATGAAAATTTGACTCTGCCAATTCTTTAGACAAAAATAAACAAAACAAACAAAATGAAATCACTCTAGAATTCTGTAACCCCTCTTATTTCATACATCACATTCTGTTTAGTGAATCCTACTTGCTCTGCTTTCAAAATATATTACACTCACCACTGTGGTCCATAGCATCCTGGCTAAATCATGATTACCGCCCATTTAAGCCATTGTCTGGTCTTGCTGTGTCCTCCTTTGCTCTAGCAAAGAACACAGAGTGATCGAAGATCTGCCCTGTGACTCCCCATCACACTCAGGCAAAAGCCAAAGTTTGCCTTGTGACTTTAAGGTCCTGTCTGACTTACTACTTTTGTCACTTCAGTTTCAGCTCCCACTCCTCATCCTCCCTCCTCCACGCCAGCCACCCTGGCCTTCTTCCCGTGTTTGCTCCACCTGGAATGCTCATACCTGACGGCTCCCGCCTTCACCTCCTGTAGGTTTGTATTCAGATGTCAGATGTCACTTGAAATTGTACCCTCTAACCTCCTGCCTCATCCTAATCTCTGCTTTGATGTTCTTAGCATTTGTAACTGATTGCTACGCTTTAGGTTTTATTGATTTATTCTGTTGGTTATCTTTCTCCCTCACTTCAAATTCTAGGAAGACATGGACTTATATTAGTTTATCTATTGCCATTTCCTCAAGGTCTAAGACAGTGCCTAATACGTAGTAAGTGCCAATAAATATTTATCGAATGGCTGACTGAAAGAATCTCCTAGTGGCCCTTTAATCCAGGAGAAGAGAGACACTCAGATTTCTTTCCTAGAGGCAACTTACATACATTTTAGTTAACTCAAAAATCATTGGTGTCCTATAGCTAAGAGGAGATTATGTTTTTAAGCAGAAGACCCTTTGTTTAAAGTGAAAAAATAAAGAAGGAATGTTCTTGAATTTTATTTGCCTCAATCACTTCCTCATTAGCTTGTTTAATCCTTCATTTATTTGTCACTTATTTCTCTTAACATTCTCCTGCACTTTTGAATTTCCTGGTCACAATACAAATATTAACTAATTTACTTAAATTACGGGGAAGCTAGAAATGCTCAGAAGAAATTTATGAAAATTTAGAATCATTGTGCTTTTTAAGGTTTTGTACTTGGAAACAATAAAAGAATGTAAAACATGTTTCCCTCTAGGTCACACCTGATCCTGTGCTGTGGGAGATCTCTAGCTTGCACCATGCATGGGGAGTTGCTCAGTTGGTGTCCAGTGAATAAAAACCTTAGCAAGGGGCCCATGTGTGACCTCTGGAATCCCTTTGTGTATCCAGGCCTTGCCCTGAAAGCTACGCTATGAAATGTTGCAACACAACAAGGTGTACATTAGGACTTATATCAGAATTAGTGACACAGAAGAGGAGAGAATTGTGATTATTATAAGATCATGGTGACTTTTTGTTCTAGGGACAATTCTAAGCACTAAACAAATATTAAATATCCAGCCTTTGTAACAACTCCATGACACAAAAGGATTAATTTGCCAAACATTGGTGTATTAGTTTGGTAAAGCTGCTGTAACAAAGTGCTTCAAAACTGGGTGTCTTAAGCAGTAAAAAAAAGTTCTTGTTTATAGTTCTATAGACCAGAAGCCTAAAATCAAGGTGTTGGTAGGGCTGTGTCCCTTTTGAAGTTCCCAGGGAAAGCTCAATTTCAAGTCTCTCTGGCTTCTGGAAGTTTCTACAAATGGGCCAGCATAGCTCCAGTCTTCATAGGGATTCTTGCCTGCATACATCTGTGTCCAAATTCACTCTTTATGTAAGGATATCAATTGTGAAGGCGTAAGGAGCCACCTGACTCTAACATGACCTCGTTTTACCTTATTTCCAAATAAGGCCATAGTCTGAGATACTGTATAGGTTAGGACTTCAATACTGAAAACTTGGGAGGACATAATTCCACCCTAGGAAGACACAGCCAGTTATTAAATGTCAACCAGGCCTGGCTCTGTCCCATTGGCCTCCTATCACGTTGTCTTAAGCATAGACAGAGTGTAGTGAAAATGGTGAAGTGCAGTGGGGCATTAGACACTTGGCTTTGGTAGTTGTAGATGCCATCATTGTGTGGAACTCAGGGCGTTTACTTATTTTCATTTTCTGTCTTCATAAAAAAGAAATTCCATTGAAAAATGGAACAGAGGCAGATGCTTTACAGTTTTTATAAAAAAATTTATGCACTATTCAGTTCTATTTCTGATGATTTTGATGGTTTTCCTTTGGAGTTTTAGGATTTATATGAGAAAGTATGGAGCAAATGATGGATGTGGGTGGACATAATATTCCCCATCCCAGAGCTAACTGGAAAGCTCATGACTTATTTTTGCATCTATCAATCAGTAAATAATGATCAAATTGTCCTGTTGCTCATAGTAGTGTGCTGGGCTCAGGAATAACCCGTGACTGTGTTAGACATGAGGCTTGACCTTTTAAAGCTCACAGTCTTGAGGTAAATGGGTAGTTAGGGCAGAGCTTCATAGATGCACAGTGGAAGTAGAAGCAGCCACAGAAGTTCAAGATCAAAATCTGCATATGGGAGGTGGTGATGAGAAACCAACTATATGGTTCAGGCTGCTCTTGAACCTACTGTGTAGCCCAGGCTGGTCTTAAACTCAGTAATCCTCTTGCCTCAGCTTCCAGAGAGTTAGGATTACAAGTATGTGCCATCATGCCCGGCTAGAGAAATCAACTTTTAGTGGCCGAGAACAATTCCAGTTCCAGCCCTGAATGTGGGCTCATAACTTAAAAGAAACAGTACTATGGATACATGTGTGTGGAATTTAGGCTGCTTTTCTATCACTGAACAACAAGCAGAATGGAAAGAGGTAGAGGAGGGCAAACCAAGATGGCCTCTTACCTGTGTAGTTTCCTATATAACATCTCTCACACCTCCAACTACTCCATCTACCTGATAGGATCTCAAAGATCAAACTGGAAAACAAGTCCTCGGACACCTGACAGTTAACAAGGGCAACATCTGGAGTCTATTTCTTCTCAAGGCAGGGTCTACCTTTCTGTCACACTTTCCCCTTCTGTCATTTTATGAAAGACCCAGGAACTCAGAGTATGTGTGGTACGGAAAACCACCCAGACAGCAAACACTGGTGAGAGATGTCAGGCCCCAGAGTACAGGGTGAGAGGCAGCTCGCAACAGGAAAAGAGGTAGGAACAGCGAACTACAGACAGAAGAGAGGCTGTCACACTCGCGGGGCCAGGAGAGAAACCCGAGCACTTTCTCATCCAACCAAGGGATTGCAAACTGGTTCTCACTGGTGCTAACACATGAGGAGGTGGATTACCTCTGAGAACCCAGTACATACCATATAAAACGTGTAGCGATTTCTGTGTGAACTGTAATGTGTATCTGGCTCTCATTTTGGTATGCTGATTCTGTCTTCACCCAAGAAGTGCTTAATTGATCATCAAATGCTTAACTAATCTGGACGGGCTGACCAAATCCATTCAGTGACCAGAGTGAGAAAACCATACTCCTTCCAGAAAGGAGCTCCAATAAGGTTTATTTCAGTCTGAGTTTGTAGCAGATTAATTGCAACCAGGGGCTGTCATGATAATTTTTCGTACCTCCTCTTAATACCAACAGCAGTGTCTTCTACATTATGGGTATTAATCAAATACATGTTGAATTAAAGTGTATGTTCTAACATCATCAGTTAAGCTTGCATATTTTTGGTGGGGATTTTCAGATGCGATGTTCCATCTCGCCCTACCAAGAACTATGAATGTTGACTGCCTAACCGCATCCTGTTGTGCACAGATACTCATAGCCACACGCTTGCAAAAGCAGTTGACTTTACTGCAGTCTAGAGTGATCAAAGATCCACACGGGATGATGTTCTGTAGTCACCTACATGTAGGAGATCTGTTGTTGCTATTGTTTGGAAATCAGGTACGGGCTGAATTGTCCTAGAATGTGGGAGAGTGGTGTTGATAGAAGAAGTCTCAGATTCAAACAGGATCTTGCGTCTTGACAGACAAGAAGTTTGATACACAGAGCAACTATCCCAGGAAAAGGACACAGTTGTAGGTCAAGCTCAGGCTTTAGCTTTTAGTGAGAAGTTCAGAGGACTGCCACCCTTCCGCAGGGAGCTTGAAGCATCATGTACTTTGTCTGGGATGCGAATTGTTAGGTGGGGGTAATTACTGCCCTCCAACAGGAGCAAACAGGAGAACTTGGCTTCGGTTCTTTTACCCTCTTTAGTCCCTTCTCTATCCCACCCTGCCTTGAGGACTCATGTCACAAGGTACGCGTGTGTGAGGTTGATGGCAACTACCTACGTACTGAAATCAATGAAACCTGAACAGAGTGATAGACTCTCCGGATTGGAACTCGGGTATATTTCATGGATAACTCTTTTCTTGATATTGGCCAAATAAAATGCAAAATCAGCGGACACCAGGATGAAGTGTGGAATCCAGAGAAGCCGCAGGTCTAGAGCAGTGTTCAGTGATAGAGCTTGGTAAAGCAGCACAAAGAAAGCACAGCAACAGAGGGCTTTCCTGAGAGCCCCAGCCTCACACTGCTGGAGCTTTGTCCTGTGAGAAGAGGAAAGGCTGTGGAAGAAAGGCCCTGCTTTTCTTAACTGCTCAGAGGCGAAGATGGGAAGAAATGTAAGTCATCTATGGCAAGAATGATTCTATCTACTTGTGCAACCTGAGCCATTCCCCACCTCCCTTTTGGACAACTCCCCCTGCTGGTGTTTGCTTCAAGATCACAACCTTGGCTCCAGTAGATTCTTCTTGTGTTTCGAGGATGAAGGATGGACTCATATACCAAGGGGTAGTGGCTTTAGTATGGGTACAAGGGTCAGATAACTGTGTTGTGGTTTGTGTAGAGATAAAAGGCAGGTGGACTAATAGGGGAGAAACACATGCTGTTCTATTGGGAAGGGTTCTGCAGGAATTTCCTCTGCTGAGGACTTTGATAATACCCTCCATGGTGTGGCACATGCTTCATCCGAAAGACTTAGCTGTTTTAGACTCAGAAATCAGCTAATTTATATTCACTACACAGGTGTCCTGCGGGTAATTCTATGCCACTGGCACATTTTGTCTCGAAAAAGAAAACCTACAGTGAAGCATTGTAGGGTTAGAAAGACACAGAAAAGCTTGGTTCAAGATTGCACATGGACTCTGCTGACAGAAGAAACCCATTTAGCAAGGATGAAGCTGGCTTGTGAGGGACTTGAGCCTTACAGTTCCGTGTCTCTGTGGCTGCTCCCTGGGGCCATTCGTGGGTGGGGAGGAGAATTTGGCCAAGGCAGAGGCCCTTTCCTCCTCCACTCTCATTTCTCAGTGTTTGAGCAGCTAGGGCAACAGGGGTGTTACGTGCCAGGCGCACTTTTCTCCCCATTTCTCCTCTGTTTCCAGGTGATTGGTCTCAGGGAGCCCAAAAATCAGTGACTCTGAAAAACGGTTAGAATTCCATCCATCCATCATCTCAGTGTAACTCTCTAAACTCTTTAGGAAAGAAAACTACATCCTAGGTCTGGGCCAACATACTTCTTTTAAATCACTCAGGCATGCATGCATTCAACAAATAGTTGTTGGACACCTGTTATGATGTAAGATTTAAGTAAAATTTCCCTGCCCGATCTCTTCCTCCACAGGCTCTTGTGATATGGCCCCACCTACCTGTCTTCTCTTACATCCCAGTCAGGCCTAACTTGCTTTTGCTGGGTGTCGCGCGGGTAGATGTAAGGTAGCTTGCTGTCCACAAGCCTGCCGTGCTTGTTGTCTGTCCAGCCTCCTACCTGTATTGTCACCGCTCCTTCCTGTCATGCGATCCTCACTTTGCATACAGCAAATCTCCAATACATGTTTGGTGCCTTGATGGATCTGTGAAGCTACCATTTTTAAACATACAGAAGATCATCCGTGAGGAGTATTTTGGTGCAACGGAAAATGGCCATTTTGAGAAACAGGAATCTAGGGCAGTTTCTGCTTTGGATTTAGGAGTGAGGCTAATTAAGAAAAGCTGCCAGAAATCTGGAACCGTTTTGCTAACTGGACGCTATGAGTGAAAGCATGAATAAGCATGTTTCCTTTTTCTTGAGGCTAGTTCATGACACCCTTAGTCTTGGATCTAGTTGTCTGTGCTCTGCAGCCTCCCCACAAACCCTCCCTGGCCTTCCTGATGGTCCATCTATTTCCCCAGGCTGAAGCAGCCCTCACGGCCTTCCCATAAGTCCTGCCTGCCCCAGTGCCTTTGTTCCTCTGGTCCTGGATTCATCACTAGCTTTTTGCTTTCCAAGACACGGTCTGAAATCTTACCAACAGGGGGATGATCTTCCTCCAAGGGATTCTTCTTGGTGACATTTTGTACTCAGTGTGGGGTTGGGCAAACACCAAGCTGGCCACACCTCTGGGTGTGCTGTCCTTCTGTAAACCCCACATGGGTGGAACACTTGGGACTCTGGGTCTATAAATAAATACTTCTTTATTTTTTAGTGACTCTTTCTTTTGCAGTGTCTCCTTTTCTAGAAAATGAGAATAAGGAAACCTACTTCATAGAGCTCTTGAGACAATTTATGCAAAAGCACTTTGACAACTATAAAATCCCAGGCACACACTTGGTATTACTTCCGTCACCTGGCAGAGTGCCTGGTAATATTCTAAACACTTGGTAATTTTCTGTTGGAAGAATGAGTGAATGAAATGGGGGAAAAAATACAGTGTTTTCACTCAGCTTAGAACCAGGTTAGAAAGAGTCACTGCCACTCAGAAATGCCCTGATGTCTCCACACACATGCACCCAAATGCATCCAATTTATTCATTAAAAATGAATTTGTAGAATATATGTATCCATTCTGCTAATGAACATACCCGTTTAGGCTACCAGCCCCACAACATTTTGGACCAAAATGGAAGCCAGAAATGATTTGTTATGGGACCCGAGGTATCACTGTCATATAGCCTAGGACGGATGTAAAGAAATAACTCTAAGCATGACCACCTGTGATCAAGTTAAGGTTTAAGTGGATTTAGCATCTTCTGAAATCATTTTAAAATAATAGGAAAGAATGGTATCTGCATTCGATGCCGATGTTGGGTGTCAAGCTAAGGCCACTCACGGTGGGTACCTCCTCCCAGATTTGAGCAGTGACACCAATCAAAGCAGCAGGTGCCTCCCATGCTTGGCAGCAATGCAAGTGCTTTATCTGTATCTCCAGCTAAATCCTCACAATTCTGTCATGTCAGCTCCACCAGGTAGCCTTGTTCGCATCGCCCTTTTACAGATGAGGAGCCTGAGTTGCAGAGAGTCTGACTAACTTGCTCAAGGTTACAGAGAGGTGGAGGTGAATTCACACTACTCACTTTTGTGTGAATGTTTTCTGCAGGTGTTAAGAAACAATAGTAAAATTTACTGCTAAGGAGAATAATGTGATGCATTGAACAGGCATGATGAAAGAAAAATAATTATTATGAGTGGCCTTCTTGTGTCAATGGCCGTGTCTGGGCTACTTGGGATCTAGCAATTTTGGTTGAACAAATACATATCTGATGTACATTGTTTTAAATGGCAGGGAAAATTTTGTTTGGAAGGGAGAGAAAGAAAACAAAGTCTCTCTACTGCAAATCTATGGCTTGACAAGCTTCAGTTAGAAGGCTGGCCTTGCCTCTGTTTGCATTTCCAGTGGGCATGCTCTGAGTTGGCACACAAAGCCAATGTGTGAAGGGTGTGGGAGCTGAGAAAGTGGCAGTGCTGTTTCTCTTTTTAAAGTTAACAGTAGCATCCTTATAAGAGAGTAGAATACGGAATGCCACACGCAGTTATCCAACTGCATGATTAGGAGTCCTCCATAATAAAATAGTCCTCATTCTTGCCAGAGTTGGTGGCCTTCTTCCACACCCTCTGCTGAGAGACAGCAGACTGAGAGGTGCTTTGCAGGCGTCCGTGATTCCTGTAATTTTGCTATCAATATAAATCCATACTCTGACCATGGGGCTCCTCAGGGGAGGCTTAGAGATTGTGTCTACCTTCACTGAAGTCTGTTCGCTTCATAGTTTTTCTGTGTCTACCATGAGTAGCTCATGGGTGTATGACATGTGCACCTCCTAGGTCTGGCTAGGTCAGTCCCCCGTGGCTCTTACTCGCCCTTTGAAGATGGATCTAAACATATGTGGTTCTTCAACTGGCAACAGAAGCATCATGAATGCTTATTTGAAGTGCAGACTTGGTAGATCCTGTACCAGCCTTACTGAATCAGAATTTGTTTTAGGGATCAAACTCAGGGCCCTGTGTGTGCTACCACCGAGCTGCATCTCTTGCTCCAGAAGCTCTTATCAAACTCCCCTAAGTGATTTGTGCACGTATTAAAGTCTGAAAGGTACTGTTGTGTGTACACTTACAAGGAGCTCAGAAGGCAGCCTGGACGTCTATATTCAGCTTCAAGTAACCACCCGGCCAAGATCCATGTGCCTACGAATACCTAATATGGGCGAAATACAGAAATCAGAACAGTAAAAATGCAGTTTATGAAGTTCCCAAGTGAAAGCTCTTCTCACCAGGGTTGTCAGACCCAGGACAGTAACCAGCCAGGAGGGTGGTGACATGGGGAACGTTGGAAAATTCCATAGTCCCCTGAAGATGCAGACTGTGATGCAGCCCTGGCCCCTGCAGTGACTTACGGTGTTTATGGGACATTGCAAGGTCAGTGCTAACTATAACAAAAAACCTGAATTTTGACAAAAAGCCATCAGGGGCACCAATAAGCGAGTGAGCATGAAGGGGAATACCATGTCCTGTTGTGGTTTCTGCACTGACAACCTAAAGCGCCTTCAAGAAATTGTCAAGCAGAAACTTAGGAAGTGGTTATACCCATTCCCCAGTGATACACCACTTACATATGCAAAGAATTCCTTTCTGATCCCTATTGTCATGTTTGACTCTCCATTTTCCTTCTCTCCCATCACCCAGCATCCCTCCGTTTTGTTCTTTAGAAATGCTTCTCCATTCACTTCTTCCTTTTCCTTTCCTGTGCCATTCCTACACTCCAAATTATTTCAGCATCTGCTAATTAACAAATGCTTGTCTTGCTTCCAAAATACTTCCCCAAGCATATCTTTAAGATTTCTTTAGCAACACAGTTTCCTAAGACGATTTCATCAGGCTACTTCTCTGCTCCTTCACCACAATGATATTCTATCTGCATATCTCTCTTGGGTCTTCAAAGATTCAGTGACCCAGCTTCCTGTCACCTGGATAGCACGCTATTTATACCCAAAATGTTAAGCAATGTTTCTTCCCCAATAGCATCCCACAGCCATGAGAAAGTCACTTCATATTTAAATCTTTCCAAAGTTTGGTGCCTTTTGTTAAAACACCTATAAAAAGGGATATCCTCCACTGCTTTATTTGGAGCAAAAACAACAACAAAAATCACTGCTTGGGAAATACATATTGAGCACCTTGGAATGCTTATTGTGTTTACTTGTCAGGATAATGGAAGCTGGAAAAGAAATTCAACACGGTTTGGTAATTACTCTAGGAGTACGGCTTTCCTTCTAAGATTTTACAAATTATCCTTTGAAAGATGACTAGAAACATACAAAAGAGGCTCATTTATGGAGAGGATGAATATGGAACATAGTAGGCGGCACAATTCAGCTAATGGGATGGGAGTGTGAATCGCGGTCTGGATACAACATTAAATACTACGTTTGCACACGAATTGACCTCACACCTATGTCAGATGGCCATAAGATGTTGTATTCCGCAAAATAGTGGTGGATGGCTTAAAATATGGCTTTCAGTGTGAATGATGATGTTCAAGTGGAATTTTAAAAGCTACTTATCAAAGGGGAGAGTGGAAAAAGGTAGTATTCACGTGTTGTGAAAGACAGGAGTGCAACAGGCACACGCGTTAGATTCTCCTAAGTCGTTGCTCCCTAGAAACTGGTATCATTGCTGCCGTCCTCAGGGCATAGAGCTGGGAATGCCCTAGCCTGGGTCTCCCTCTTGGAAGAGCTCATATCTAGGAACCAAGCAAGGTAAAGATAGGAACGCCTGACTGCTTCTGCCTCACCGAGGGTGACTCCAGTGAGTAGCACTGGCTCCAGAGCTCTCTGTGAGTAGACACGATTTATCCTCTTCCTCTGCTGCCTCCAGAGTCCAGCTGCCTCCATCATGTCACCGACACTGATCTCTACCAAGCACCCCTATTCCTGCCAGCTTCACCTCAACATCTGCTCCTGGGGAACTCCTCATCTGTGACAGCATGGATATTACACTAGTAAACACTACGTGAAAACACTGATTGATTCATCTACATCCTTTCAGCGTTATACATTCAGGTTGTCTCCTGAAATTCTTCCTGCAGGATCATCTCGTTGGGAAAATTGAGTTTCATCTTATGAGCAAGGTCATTTTAAGTTGGATACACACAGTAGTGCCATCACCACTATATCCAGCTTGGTCCATTCACTGTCCCCCACCTACCCCCTTCACCCTAAACCCCAGCCCATCCATTCATTCCTTCTCCTGGGTTCTGGCTCGCGCTATTCCCTTCAAAGTCGGTGCCCTTCCATCTTCTTGCTTGCATACCTAAGTCTTTCTCATTCTTTAAGATCTTCAAGAAGGCCTCTCTTTCCTATGCAGTTCTCTCCTTTTCTTCAGATTGGATTAAATTTTATTTTATTCTGACAATACATTTCAGAAAAGCACAGCTGTTCTCTGCTTGTCTCATGATCAGGTGCTAAACTTGTATCTCCCATCAAGAATGGTAACAATAGTAAAAATACTCAGAAACATTCAGAAAAGGTTAGTTTGTTGTGTTTTTTTTTTCTCACATTGTCAATATGTAGGTTAATCTCTTACTTTTTACATTAATTAAGCTTATTGGTACATTTTGGGGCTACGTAATGATCACAAGCATCAAGGGGAATTTGTAGCTGTACATGATGCATCTTGATTCTTTTCCTCCCCTTCCCCTTCCACTTTCTTTAACTCTTCTTCCCTCCTTACGAAAATTCTGTTTGCCTTTTTCCCTTCTTTTCTAATTTTTCTCTTTTCCCTTCCTTCGTTTTCCTCCTCCCCTTTCCCTAGTTCCCCCTTCTATTTGAACATTTTCTTCCTATTTCACGATATCTAGTATACATTTTCGCCCTTATTTATACTTGTTTTGTTGTACTGGGGTTCAAACCCTGCTGGTGTTAGACTTGTGATTCTCTTTCTTCAGCCTCCTAGAAGCTGAGATTACCGGTATGTAACCCTGCTCCCTGCTCCCAGTGCTAAGGTTTAAATTATACTTTGGAACAGTATGTTCAGAGTTCACTTCCTGGATTTGTTCCTTAGAAAACAACATAAAGTTTTCAAAGTCAGGTTCATTTGGAAAATGTTGCCTGCAATATTTTCCTCCTGGGGACAAACACTGGCAAGTGAAAAGATATGAGAGGCCCCACAGCAAATCAATCTGGGTGATTTGTTTAAGCAACTTTAATTTAAAAACATATTTAGTTCTCCCTCTAAAAATACTGTCAATTAGCATCTCTCCAGAATTTATGTTGTGCAGAACGTACTCTGGAGGTCACGTGCCTTGGCAGGTAGCACGGCCAGCGTCAGATCTAAGAACACAGACCTGGACCTCAGAGAGGTGCACTCTTCAGGGCAAATGGGTTGATGACTGACATCCCTATGTCCAAGGTGGGGCGAATCACCTTGGCTTTTGCAGGAAGCTGGAGGGTTTCAGCTCTGCAAGCCCAGGACACTGGGGTAAGGAGTTTGCAATCAGTAACAATGACTCAGGTTGCTTTAGGGTAGGCTGTCTCAGTCCTGGCTGCACATGGGAATTATCCCGGAGCTTTAAAATACCCTGACTGCTGACTCTTGGCTCGGAGACTCTGATGTCATTGCTCTGGGGTGGGACCTGGGCACTGAACATCTGATTCTGACCGAAGCCAAAATCAAAGTTGAGAGCCACTGCTTTAAGGGAATGGAGATACTTATGTTTAGAAGCAGTTTTTCTCCCATAGTCTAGATTTCCTTTATTTATTGCTTTGCAGTGCTGGGGATAGAACCCAGGGCCTTGCATTAGTTAAGCCAATACTCTAGCCTTGACCTACATTCCCAGCTCCTGGGTTTCCTTTATTGAAATATATTGCTGTACCAGAAACTGCTCTGGGAAACAGTCAGCTGAAGTTATGTAAACAGTGCTGTGAGCTACTCGGCTGTGGAGCTCCAGCCTCCCACACAAGGAGGGGCGAGAGGACCACCAGCAAGGGCACACCAGGAGCAGAGCAGAAACACAGAATGCCAGGCTGTGCCCGCCTCTAACCATGAGGCTCACTGTGTGCTGGGAGCACTGCTGTGTGAGCGGCACCGAGCTGGGTTTTCCTGTGCAAAGCAGGCCCCCTCAACTTCGCCTTTGCTGTCTCGCTTGCCCACCTTGGTGACTTCTTAATGAACTTCACAGCAAAGCCTGTTGGTCCTGGGCAGCAGCCGCCCTGGCTCTGTGCGTCAGGTCTGCTGTCCCGGAAGACGGCTGCCTATCTCTTAAGAGAGTGCGCAGCTGAATTTTCAATATTCAGCTCATGGATATTTTAGCTTGGGATTCCCACTTGGTGAAGATTAGTCTAGTTCTATTCTCTTGATAGTAAGCAACAAAACAAAACAAAACAACCCCCTAAAACAACAAAACAAAACAATGTCAGAAATGGTTCTTTCCTGACTTTGTCTTGGGTTACGTTAAGAATGGGGTGGGGAATCAGAAGTGGAGGTGCTGAGGGCTTGGGTAAGTCATCCACACGCATCTGTGCCTGGTGTCCTTGGTCATTCCAGGTGTCCTGTGGGGGAGCTCAGCTGGCCCAGTGGAGAGAGGGGCCAAGCAGCACCTGCAGACACCAGAGGCCAACTCCTAATTGTAAAGGAAACTCCTACTTGTGTTCGTGCCATCAGCAAACAAGAAGCACAACTTGTCCCATCGGGGACCTTTGTACTGCTCTCGTCTCCTGCCTGGCATAATTGTTACCTTCGTGGAAAGGTGGAATTTAGAACGAAACACAGACCCACGGCCTCATGCGTTTGTGATCAGATGTGCTGGGTCAGCAGTGCTGTTTTTCCCTTCTCCGATACCAGGCTCAGGAGGTGGTGTCACCTGGAGGCCGCGGGCGCCTGAGAACCATGCCCAGGGCCGCTGCTGCTTGCCCGGCTCTTTCACTGCTGACGCAGACACTCGTTAATCAGCTGCCTCATTGATCTCTACGACAGACATGAGCTACTGTTTTCCAGGAAATGTACTAGGCCTTGGCTTTTTATGCTGTGGACTACCTCAGCGAACACATAACGGATAAATTGCAGAACGAAAAGTTTCCAGGAAGAGCTCTGTATTATTTCATCAATAGAGAAATAATATGGACTCGTAGAATGAAATGGAATGGAATGACACAAATCCAGAAAATGGAGTGCCATTAAGACTCTACCTCTAATGTCATTTTAACTAATATTTGTGGAGCACTTATTATGTTCTAGGAATTCTGCTTTTTGCTTGAGCTCTTTACATTTCTTCACAATGTTATGAAATCTGAACGAAGATTGTTCCATTTGCGGAGGAGGAAGCCTAAAGCAATGAAGGCAGATAGCCAAATGTCATACAGCTAGTGACTAACAGAACTGACACGAATCCGGAACCCATGCCTGTGACCCTCACCGCATCACAGTCTGCTGCCTCCATGCAGACATCCTCAGCCGTTCCGTCCCCCTCCGGACCCCATGTTTCACACGTCATCCAGCAGCCCAGGACATAGAATATACACTTCTCTGTGTAGAAAAACCAGTTCTCAGCGAAAGAACTATGGTTGGCCAGTGTGGCCAATTTGGTTTTGGTGCCAGGGATATCACACAAGGTGGCCCTGCCACACCAAGCAGATGAGACGGGTGAGGGCTGTATGCAGCATTAGAAGCAGGATGACCGTTTTCAGGACTGAGGTTGCCAGGCAGCCAGACAGTCGTTCTCCGCAAATTTAAACTTTTCCTCCTGTGTGACTTTTCCTTTTTTTCTCTCACTTTCCAGCAATTTAATTTTCAAAGCCAATGGCTAACTCATACTATCTGTGAACATCTATTTTCCTGTCTTCTTGTACAAGCTGTTGTAGAATATTCGTGTAAACGGATGATGTATAAAACATACATTAGAAAAGGACAGTTCCAGAGTTATATCTAATTGTCCAACATGGTAGCCGGTAAAAACATAGGATTATTTACAGTGAATTAAGATTTCAGTTCACACTGGTCGTATTTCAAGTGATCAACAGTATAATATACTTTTATAATATAGACCATCTCTACCACTGCAGGACATGTTACTGAACAGCGCTGCTACTCAGGGCTCCAACAATGCTGTGAACTGTCTACAGTAATGAGCTGTCCAACGGATGTGACTCAATGACCTGAAATGACCCTGAAACTCTCAGGGTCCCAGCTTTCCCCCTCCCCATTGTGCTGCTTGTTGATAGTTTCCTGACCAACTCCCATATTCATCTTCTCAAAATCAATATTTACATCACATAAACTTGAGTTATTCTTTAGCTAAGTGTATACAACTGTAATGGAAATTTCTTGGGCTGGGGGAACATTTATTGCTGGTACTGGAAATTTTATGAACATACTTAATTAGAAGTGGGACTGAAGGAAAGCACAGGCTGGAAATGCTGGCTAACAAAATCCAATGTTTAGATATGGAAGTGTTTTGAAATCCCTAAAACAGAACTCCCATGATCTCTGTGGTGGGAAAGTTTTTTGTCTCTCTTCCCCCCCACTCCTCTGCCTTTTTTCCAGTACTGGGGATTGAACCTAGGGGCTTTGTACTGAGCTATATCCCCAGCCTTTTAAAAATAATCTTTATTTTTATTTTGAGATTGCTTTAAATCTTTCGCATTATTTTATCCCCATGAGATCACAACTTATTCTTAAGCAGAGACAATAAACAAATGCAGTTTCTGACATCTCTTGGTTCAACTGGGCATAGATGGGTCATGATCCTGTTCAAAGGATTTTATAGCTGTTCTTGCGGGAGGGAAAGAGGCATGCTTTTGGAGCAGCTAAATGATGAGAGAGAGATCCCCACTGCTCCCCAAGACTGGGGAGAGGCCTTGTGAGAGTGGCAGCAGCTCACCTCTCCGTGGTAGTTTGCTGGGGAGGAGCAAGACATCCCTAGGTGTGATTGGACCTTATCAGGGAGATTGGACCTGCGCTTCAGGACCTTCTGGTGAACCAGTGATTCTCACGCCCTGGAACTGGTACAGAATCATAGCATTTTCAGACTGGAACTACATGGCTTGCAGAAACTAGAAGTCTGACCCAAAACCAGGATAGAGGTGGTGACAATCGTGATGACAATTCAACTGCCCCTCAGTTCAAGGGAAGGGGGACTTGGGGTCACATGTCACTTGACTTAAAGGATTCTGAAAACATGCTTCCTGTGCATCTGATCTTAAGAACTAAAATTCTTCCTTACTGAAGTTTGATATTCTAAGTTTGGACATAACCCCGAGTGGCAATTAGGAGCCATTTCTGTGGCACTGGGGAACTCCAGCCTCAGCATCTAAGTCTGAAGAGTAGTTTTCCACACTCTGATAGAAGGCTCATTCCGGGGAGTCTTTCATGCCACAGTCTCATCAACTGATAGTCCCACTGGTTCTAAAAGTGATTTTAGCTTTATTCTGCCAAGTTTGTAGGATAGCATTTCACTGTGCAATTGATTTGATTGTATTACATGTGCATTAGGCAAAATGGTAGGTCAGTATACTTTTAAACTGGTCTTTTAAAAAATGATCATCGGTTTTCTGAACTCAAGCAGAAGCACTCCTTGTCTTCCATGTGGTCCGTTGTCCAGACTGATGGCATTCTCCGTGAGGCCAGCACTCTGATGCCCAGAACTTACAGGCTGGAAGGGCAGCAATCTGGGCCCGATCTGCACATTCACTTTGATTGCATTCTTGTAATGATACGATTTGAGCAAATATTTACTAAAACCAGTGAAACACAGGTTCACAGAGCAAGAAGGACGTGGTTTCGGTGAACATAAACATAATGCTTTGGAAAGAGTAGAGAAAGCTGCTGAAAAACTGTTCGATACTTCTAAGAGCCTCTTGAATTTTTTTAAAATTATATTTATTAGCACAGATTAATTGTACAAATAGGTTTCCTCCTGACATTTTTGGGGAAGGGGTCCTTTTTGAGACAGGGTCCCGCTATTTGTTTCAGGCTGGCCTAGGGCTCACTTTGTAGCCCAGGCTGGTCTTGAATATGCAATGATCCGCTTCCCTCAGCCTCGCCAGTGCTGGGATTACAGGAGGCCACCACGCCCAGCCTCCTCCTGACATTTTAAGACATCGCACATGTCTAGAATACTTGAGTCCCTTTGCTTTACACTATCTTTAAATGCTCCTTTTTTTTTTTTTTTTTTAGCTAGGGAAGCCGAAATGAGACTATATGGAGACACATCATATGTATTTCTTGTAAGGAAAGGTGACAACACAGCTCCATCATACAAGCAAAGAAAAAGCACTGATTAGATTAAAAGACTGCTGAGTAAACAGCATGGTGCCACTCCCGCCTTTAAGCGGCCGGGCGCGCGCCCTCTGCTGGTCGGGAGAGGCAGCGCCGCAGACCGCTGAGGCCCCGCCCCCCGTAGCCACCGCCCCTCCCCCTCTTTCCCCTCCCCCGCCCCCTCCCCGCTAGGTTGCAGGTGGGGCGAGCGAGGGCTGCGCGTGTGCCCGCGAGCTATTTTATGTCGCAGTTGTTTGATCGATTTCTGAAAGAACGTTTGCAACCGGGAGCCCTCCACGAGCCGCCCCGCACCCCGCCCGCGCCCCTGTGGCTCAGCCTCGGGTCCCCCCGGGGTTCACCCGGGCGCGGCCGTGCACGGAGCGCCCCTCTGCACCCTGGCGAGCTGAACGCGACTGTAAAGACAGCGAACCGCGTTTCAGTGCGAGGTGCTGCGCGCGCGGCGACCTGACGGGCGTCACCGTCTCCATGGCTACGGCTGCACGCCCCGCGCACGCGGTCACCGCGGTGCAGGTTTGCTGGGGCGCTCGGGGCAGGAGCTGGGTGAGGCGCTGTGCTGCAGGCCTGCTGAGGAGGGGTCCCCGGGGGAGAAGGCACCTCGGGGAAGGGCTCCCCGGAGAGAGCGGGCGGGGTGCACCCCAGCTCCCCGGCAGAGGCGGGGCTCTCGGCCCATCCGGGTCCGGGAAGAGCGCCGCGCTGGCTGCTCAGCAGGTGGCGTTTGTCCCGAATGGAGGTGGAGTGAAAAGATATTGCGGAGAAGAGGGAAGGGACCCTGTCAGGGTTTAAGAAAGACAGGTGGGTGACAGAGTGGAAGATGGACTGGAGAAATCAGGAAGTCTGCAAGGAGGCGGGGAGCGCTGGAGAACCCTGCCACAAGTTCATAAAAGCCAGAGATGGGAACAGGGGCCTTCTGACTGCAAGCCGCCTGCCCAAAGAATTGCTAGATAACACAGGCCTAATTGCAGCGTGGCAGGAGTGCGACAGTTTTTGTTCAGAGGCCTGCATTTTTCCTCAGCCTCAACGCCTGCACCAGCCCCTGTGGGTGCTGGGCAACAATCCAGGAGGCCCAGGAAGTGCCTGGACAAGAGGTCAGGCCTCTGCTCTCAGGGTCTGAGGTTTCTGACAGTCCCCAGGTGTCCATGTGTTCACCAACAGTTTAGGCATCGCGTCCCCACGCTGCTTCGGGGATCACTGCCGTCAGGCCTCGAGTCACTCTGCTCCAGGGAGTTCACTGAGGGACCTGAGCCACTTGTCCTGTCCAGTCCGTGGGTGTCACTCCTGTTCCTCCCGCTCATACCTCCCCACATCATGTTCAGTGAACACAAGACAGCGTCTCAAGTGGCAGAGGAAGCATTCCAGGATAGGCTGGTGGGAAACCGAAAGGCCCTCCCTAACTTCGCAAAACCCAAGAGGGGAACAGGTGGATGGAAAACACTAAGACTTCAACAAATCATCCTGCTCCAGATCACATACAGAGAGGCAGCAGAGCAGGCTGATGCAATGCTTGGAATCTTGGCTGTACCTCTTGTTTTATGTATAACCCTACCCATTTCCTCATACATAAAAGATAATAGTAATGGCCTGGGTCTGACACTGAGGTGGATCCTATATGATCCTCACAGAGCACTGAATACCACCACTTTGAGATACAGGGAGAACTCCTTAGATGATACCGTTATTTTATTAAACCTCTGCTTCCGTGGTGTGAAAAGCAATTCTCCTTTAGCACTGCCGCATGGGCAATGACAGTTCTGATTTTTATGGCTAATGACCTCTCCCTCTTCACGTCCAGTGAGACAGGAGAAGGTGGAGAGGGATGGAGGAGGAGGACTCCCGTGTGAAGCTGCTGGCCGAGGCTGTGAGCCCAGACCTCTGCCTGCCCAGCTGGAGATACTCACCGAGGGAGGGAATATTCCGGTGGGGATGATGTTCCTGACACATGGTCTTAGGAATCGCATTGGAAGGACGCGGTGCTCTCTGCTGATGGAGCTTGGCACCGTTAGACGGGTGCATCTTGCTGGTGAAGCAGCCCTGGGATCTCCTCTCCTTAACTGGTTTCTTCTCTCAACTCCTGCAGGCTCATTTGGTTGGAGATGTCGCTATGCCCCCAGTCTAACTTTGGTCCCACAAGGCTTTCTCTCTTACAATTTCTTGCTCTCTCCTACTAGCCTTCATTCAATTTTTAATGATGAGTAAATTTGTGTGTGTATTTATTCAAGGTCAGGTCTCCTAGTAGGTGACATAGCTCTAAAGGGCAGGGATTAAGTGTGTTTTATGGACCAAGTCCAATGGCTTAACTTGAACATTTCAATCTGTTAAATGAGGATACTAGCACTGCCTTTTCCTACCTCACTGAGCTGTGAAATTAGAAAAAGATAATACATGGGAGACTTCATTGTAAATTATAAACTGTGGTGCAAATCATAGTTATGCTTAGTGCTGGGTCTGTTTGAAAACGCATCACAAGCCGAGTACGTCTGAAATGAGGGTTTAGACAGGTGGGAGTATTGTTAGGTGAGTCAGTAGAGGATAGTGGTTAGAAACACATCCACGGTGTGATAGGTCTTAGTGTATAATGTCATGGACACCAGTCCCAACTTCTTAAAAGGTCCCATTCACTTAGTGCTCTGAGCCTTGGAGTTCTCAAATCCCATAAATAGGAGTTCCAGGCCTGGAGAAGACTAAATATATAATGCAATTGTCAGGAACCCAGAGCCGGTGGATCCTGACCATCGGAAGAGGTTTCACAAGTAAGCTCCCGAGCAAGGCATTCCTTTCCTCCCGAGAGGTAGAGACAGTCACTGGGTATCTGCTCACCAGCATTGGGACTGCAGATGGAGGGAAGTCATTTCCAGATAAATGGCTGCTGCCACCAGCACTTCACAGTGAGCAAACGGGAGGAATGTGAATCTCTGTAAGCCCACATATCGCACAACATATGCAGCATCATATTTGGGATAGAGACAGTGGGAGGATGTGGTTGAATAAGTGTCCCATGAAGGCCATGTGTTCACAGCTTGCCCCCTCTCCTGTGGCCCTACCGAGAGGCTGTGGAACCTTTAAGAGGCAGGGCCTCATGGAAGGAAGGGAGGCCATTGGGGGTGTGACCTTGAAGGGGATACTGGGACTTTTTTGTTTCCTGACTGCTTGGTGTGAGCAGTTCTTTCTACAGTGCACCACAATGTGCTGCCCTGCCATAGGCCTAAAAACATCTGACCAACCAACCACAGTCTGAAACCTCCGTGAGGTGTTCCAAAAGAACCATTTCCTCTTTATAAGGTGATTATCTCAGATATTCTTGTGGTAACAGAAATCTGACTAACGCCTTACAGCATGAGACCTAGGCTATCCTTCCTTTGCGTTTGGTAGGAGAGCCAGGAAACAATAAACCGTCCATTCTGATGGCCATTGTAGGCCATGCATTTCTGAGGCTGGGAACCCAAAGGCTTATGGTGCTATACCAGGAGGATAAGAAGGGAAACAGCAGATTGAACCAAAAAGAGTCACATTTTCCTACATTAAACCATTCTTGGGCTTTTTCTTATTTATTAGGGGGCAGGATAAGGTGTTGATACTATAGCCTCCTGGGTGTTGGTTCTTGTTATTTGATCTGTATGTAATTGTCCTTAGCTTGCTAGTTAGCATGCTGTGTATAGTTATCATTTTTTTATGCCATCATCCCTGATTCTCCAGGGATATTTCCTTCCCTCTGTTTGGAGAGGAACCTAGTTTTTCTAAACCTTCAGCTCAGACCTGCCTGAGGCCTTACTCCTTGTGTCTTTATGCAGCTGTGGCTGCCTTTGTGCTCAAGGGGGTGAGTCCAGGAGTCAGGTACCAGGACGCAGTAGCGCAGGCAAAGAGCCTGTGGGAGGAGAAACAGCCCCTGCGATGGTGCGGGAAGGTGAACATCACACTGGATGCCCAGGAAGGCAGAGCTCCATCCCGGAGGTGGTAAGTGAAGGTCACAAAGGCCCAGGTTTAGAAAGTGGGATGAACAGCTAAGCATGGTGCTGCCCACCGATAATCCCAGAAGGCCACAAATTTGAGCTCAGCCCGGGAAACTTAGTGATTTACTGAGATTGCATCTCCAAGGCGGGAAGGGCTGTAGCTGTAGCTTAGTTCAAAGGCCCTGGGTTAAATCTCTAGTGCTGCAAAATAAATAACTATGTAAACAAATTAAGAAAAGGCAAATGGGATAAGCTGAAGTCACACATGACGACTCAGGAGGGCAGGGCTGGTGCCCACATGTCAGGAGGTGACAATGAGGAGGAGAATGAGGTGGGTTCGTGAACAACAATATAGGAATCCAAGCAGCCAAACCGATGGACTTGGAATTTATTAACTCAGCTCAGCACCGCTTGTATACAGACCCCTCGTTTTAGAGTCCAAACAAGTGGCCCCGAACTGGAAAGTTAGAGTTTTTAAAAGAGAGAAGCACAAAAGACATCCTGTTGGAAACAATTTAGCTCGAATCTTTCATTTATTTTTGGTTGACACCTGCATCCTGCTGCTTTTGTTGATCAGGTTAATTTTTCTCCTGTGGGCACAGCTCATGCCAGGCCACCTCTGCCAAGGGTCAAGGGAAAGAAAGCCCACAGACGAGCTGGAAGAGGGAAATCACAGACAGAGGCAGAGGACAGGGAAGGGAAGGTATGTGGTTCCCCTCTTTTACCCAAGAGCAGCCTCTGCCCTCCAGGAACCGAAGCAGGTGACTCAGAAAAGACTCCAGCTCCATCTACCCTGCAGGCCCTGGAGGAAAGCGCTGGCCTCCTCCCGACACACCAAGTTATTTCTGGAAGACTCACAGGAGAGGAAGCAGGAGACTGAATCGGGTCCTTGAACACAGAGAACAGCCCACAAGTCAGCGGCCTGGGTGTGGAGATGCGAGCTTTGTGCACCTGTATTGTGTTGTGTTGTGTTGTGTTGTGTTGTATTGTGTTGTAGTGTATTGTGTTGTGTTATGTTGTGTTGTATTGTATTGTGTTGTAGTGTATTGTGTTGTATTTTTTGGTACCCGGGATCAAACTCATGACCATGTGCTTGCAAGGCAGTGCTTATGCCACTGAGCTAAATCCCTGGCCCAGAATAGTGGATTTTAGCAACAACTTTTTTCAAGTCGTTCCTTGTTTGAAGGAGTGCTGTGGTGCACACATTTGCATTTTGTAATCGTTCCTTTACTTTGTCTTTTCTCATCCCATGTGTTTCTCACTTTTCCTAAAAAGGGAGTCAGCCACGGTGGCCTTGAAATGTTTCCTCAAGTGACAGCCCACAGGGAAGTTTAATTTTGTCTGGGAAAGCCACCGCCATGGTATTTTTATGAGAAGATTAGAATAGGGTGACTTATTTGCTGATTTTTGTAGCCACGGAGGTTCTTGCTGGCAAAGGGGAAGGAGCTGATAAATGTCCTGGAGGTTTAGAAAGTGTCTGTCAGTTCCTAGCTGATGTGGGCAGGGAGCTGAAGGTGTGTTGTAGACCATTGGGGACTGGAAATCCTGATACTCTACCTAGAGATTTTAAGACTTGGGACACAGGATCCCACAATGAGAACGTTAGTAGCCCAGGGCGTTCCTGCTATTAGTGGAGGACAAACTTTCTCTTCGAGGCTGAAACTGGGCTGATGGACCAGGACCTGGTGTTGTGTGTTTGTAATCCCAGTGCTTTGGAGGGTGAGGATCCCAAATTGGAGACCAGGCTGGGAAACTTACTGAGATCTTGTACAAAAATTAAAAACGAAAAGCAAAACGAAACAAAACACAAACATAGAAAGAGGTAGGACTCAGACTGAGATCCTAAGTTCAACCTCTAATATAAGATACACATACAAAAAAAGATCAAATTGTAGAAAGTTGTGTAGGTTTACAGAGCTTTACTAAAGCTTTAACCAAAGATGTTTTGAAACATTCATGGTCTTGTATCATTCTAGCGACTCTTGTCTTGAGGTTTTGGTTTTGAAAGCAGCAAAAATGTGTCCAAGGAAAGGTGAAAAATACAAAACTTTTAAAAACCCCAATTTTTTCTTTTCTATTGTTTCAGTGGACCCAGGACCTTTGCAACATTTCTGCAGCATAGAATTCTTATCGCACCAAAATTTTAACTATAACTATCTTTAGGTTAGTTTAATTATCTTTAGTTTAGCTTTCACTTTCTTATTTACATTCTCTTTCCTTAAAAAAAATCAGTGGAACCTTTAGCCCTTCCAGCTGTGAATGCTAGTGCAAACTTTTCTCAAGCACTTTATATTTTCAAATGACATACATAATTGTAAAACAAAGCCTTTTACAAAAGCTACCATACAAAAACTTTCTAGGATACTGTGTAGTGATGAGATTTCTAGAATATACTTTTATTTTATCACTTGAGAAGTATGCAAGTTCCATTTTTACAGATGAGAAAAACTAAGTTGAAAAGTCTAAAGTTGTCCAACATCCTGTAGCAACTGAATGATAGATTAGGATTCAGGTTTAAGTCTTTCAGACTTCAAATTACTTCATATTTTTCGATAAAATTATATCTTTATTAGTTTTAAAAAGCCTAAATTGTTTCCCAAATCTTGCCTATAATTTCACTACTTTAGTGATTAAATACAAGAGGAAAAAAATCTAAAAATTCAATCATGAAATTTAATCTCAAAAACTTGATATTGACGTTTTTAATAATTCTAAAAAAACCTTTCATCTATGAAAAAAAGTCTGCTGTCAACTGTGTTTTTATACAACTCTTGCAAATAAAATGCTACAAATGCGTAGAATTACTGTAAACATTTAAAAAATTACATCAAGTACTTGGGGAATTTGAATTGTTATATCTTGCCTTTGGGAAGGAATGTTAACATCTGCCAGGGTACTCAGAGGTGCTGGCCTTGACACAGGATAATGAGGCTGAGGAAAAAGAACTTAGTGCTGACTTCATTAGGGTTCATATTTATGAGCTCTTCAAATCTGCAAAGCTGAAAGACAGACATTAAAACAATAAGAAAAATTTAAAATTGTCTGCTTTGACTGTAACTTGATTTATTTAGCAAGCATTATCTCAGACCTAGTGTATATTATGCCCTGCAGAACATAGCACTTTTTTCTGTATTACTGAAATTTAGTGTCATGAACAATTCTGTATACATATAATTAAAATATACTATATAATAGCTACAGCAGTTCTAATTTCTGTGTTACCTATGCATAAACAACATACCATTCTACATGCTCATTATGTAAATATATCGTATTTAAAATAGACTTTATATTGTGTTAAACACATACAGGTAAACCATTATAATAAAAACTTTTTACTACATTTCTTAAGAGCCTGCTTAATATATTTTGCTATACATTATTATACATAATGATATTATATTATATATTACATTTGAATATTATGTTTGAATTTAATAATGCTCAAGAAATCTTTGAGATCAAAGTCGTGAAATTTTTTGTTTTTCTTACCAAGAAGTCATAGATTGGCTGATTTGAACATATTCTACAGAAAAAAAGAAAAGGTTTTGTTTTGTCTAACTAAATGTTTCTCAAGTGTTTCTACCACAGAATTGTTTGTTATCAAGCATTCAGTAATAATTCATGAAATGGACCTGAATAAATACCCCTTCAGAGTCACAGGAGTTAAAATTCTAGTCTGTCATACCAAGAGCTGTGTGATAGTTCATTTTGATTGTTAACCCAATTGGTTTGATCCCTAGAGGATTAGTAAATCCAACTATGGGATTAAATCTCTGAAGCCGTGAGCCAAAATAAATCTTTCTCCTGTACCTTATATATGTCAGGTGTTTTGTCCTGGGATTGGGAAGCTGACCAATACAGATGAAAACAGAACATGAAATAAAATAAAAGTAAAAGAAGTGCCTACAATGTAGAATACCTTAAAACTCACTAGCATAAAAGTGGAAATCATCATCAAAAGCACGGTGAAGTTTTTCAACTGTTCTTAGGAAAGATTCCAACTGTCTTTAGGAAAAATTACCTTGTTAGATGAGCAGTAAATATGTCATAATGTGGTTCATTGCATCAGAGAGCAGCAGAGATCCCAATTATGGATTCTTTGTAATATTTTCTGTGTGATTAGGGTTTGGTTTGTAAAGGCTTTGCCTACCCCATGTCTCTATGTTCCAGCAGGTTTAGTATTTGTTTTAACATTTGGATCTTTGATCCATTTTGATTTTATTTTAGTGTACAGTGAGAGGTGTGAGCTAGAGGATTGTCTCTGATTTGTTGATCCTTTGTATTCTTGTCTCAATTTCATTAATTTCTGCTCTAATCTTTATCATTTATTGTACACATTTTGGATTTAGATTGTTGACATTTTTCTAGAACCTTAGATATATTTTTATATTATTCATCTAGAGTCACTATTCCTTAATGTGTACATTCATAGCTATAAGCATTTTTCTTTTTTTATCTTTTTTTTATTTAAAGAGAAAAGCATGTAAAGGGTAGAGATAATACAGAATTTCAAAAAAAATTAAACAATAAGAAATCTCTAGTTGATAAATTACATATTGTCCTCAGAAATAGTTGTTCAAGTTACAAAATTAAAGCATACAAAGTAGATATTCAAACAGTGAGAGTGTAAACAAAACAAATTCCTATAAAAACATGAAACCTCCAGCCCAGATTGATGTACCCTGCAAAACTGTCACTAGAAATTAATGGAGAAACAAGATGCTTCCATGACAAAGAGGAACTAGGGGAGTTTTTGACCACCAATCCAACCCTACAGAGAATACTGAAAGACATTCTAGAGAGAGAGAGAAAAAATACCGGGATTTTAGGAACAGTGGCAGAAAGGCCTCAATGAGAGGGGCAGGCAGTAGAATGAAGGAGAAAACTAGACAAACAAAGGCAGAAAAATAGCATAGCAGAAATGAGGCAGAGGAGGATGACTAGAATCTCTAACATAGATGGCCTTGATACACTATATTGTTAATAGTGTGCCAGGATTTAAAACCCACATTACTCACACTACTCTGCTTAGATGTATTATATTCTGTTCCAGTCATTCTACCTGTACTAGATTTGAGGGCAAAAACAGTAATCCCAAAATGCCCTTGGCTCAATATTCTGAGTCTTTAGTGTTGTGGACAGATTTCTTGCACTTTCTTGTGTTTAACTCTGGGTGACCATCATAAAATAATATTATAAATTCTGTGTCCTGATTCTAATTGTTCTCTGCATAACCCCTGACTATAACATTTGTCCAATCTGTTAACAGCTGTTTTAATTTGAGCTCCACAATTCTTTTCTTTCCTTTTTTCTTTTACATTTTTGGATCATTTTGCTTATAATTTAATTTGGCTTATAGATTTAAAAAGCATGCTTCCACCTGGGTTGCTAGCTGGTCAAAATTATGTCAGAACTGACTTTCTCATAGGTCATCAGAAATTGTTAAGGTAACTATATAGGGATCCTTCAGGATTGGGGAATTATTAGTCAGGGCTTCCTTTGGTGAATAAAAGAGCTGTTGTCTGGGACAAAAACATATCCCAGCCTTTGTCCATTAATAGGAGGTCCCAATGGTCTCCACAGCCTTATGGGAGACACCCCAATAAATGTAATTAAAAATATATTATTGTGGTATATTTACATTTGTCATCATCAAAAGGTTAAACTTTCTAGACAGTAAAGTTTTGTGATTTAAAGATGCTCTGGTACAACTCTAAATTAAGAAATAAAAGTTTTCATATGGCTATGACAATTGATTGTTATTAATCTCACGGTGTGTTAAATGTATTCATGCCTTCAGATGTACACATCTTCCAAAATGTAAAATGGGGATTGTTTATGATGATAGACTTTTTCTTTTAGAGTCAGACTTAAATCTTTAACAAAAACTTATGTGATGTATGTGCCATATATATGCCATGATACTTAGAGATGCCTAGACATTACATAGTCCATATGATGTCACAAATTTCTTTAGTGACATCCCATTAAAGGTCACTAAGCTAGGCAAAAGCATCTTATGCAATAGATGTAGATGATTTACTAAAAAGGCAGTTCTGTACCAAGATGGAGAATTGAAGTGTGTTACAAAAATGTCCTCATCATTGTCATGCTATATGTATGCTATATGTGATATATAATATATATATATATATATATATATATATATATATATAAAATGTATGGCCTTTGATTTCAAATTTACTGGGTAAAACAATATAGCTGTTGTCTGCTAATGTTCTGCAGCTGTTCAATTACTAGAATATTCACGGTCAATAGAAAATAGTGTATTTCAAGGTGCTTGGTATTCAGATAAAATTATAATATTAAGTTCACTACTCCCATTACAATGTCACAGTCTTTCTCTTATGGATGTCCAGCTACTGAAGTTTGGAGAGCAAGAACTAGAAAGACATGTGGCCTAGGAGGACAGTCAATATTTTGGTCCCAACCCTCCAAGGTCAGTGAGGACCTAGGACATGAGAGAACCTCTACTGCAACATCCTATAACTTGGTGAGTCCTGATCTTCTGACCAAGGAGATTGTTGGACCACAGAGGAAGGAGAGTAACAGTATATTGTGTGCCAAAGGAGAGTCACCAGGAAAGAAAAGTCTCCCAAGGTTTCACAGAAAGCAACTTGGTCAAGCAACGGCTGAAGCTCATCCAGATGGCTGACACTTGGCAGGAGAACTGAGAGGTGCTCTACATGATCAATCCTGAGGAGACTTAACTAACCTCAAAAGAAAGCAAGAAATTAATTTTAATTAATATAGGTCTCACTTTAACTTGGTCTTGAACATCCAGCAGTAAAGTACAACCAAAAAATGTATTAAACAATGCCATAGTAATATGCTAGCTATAAAACGAGCTCAAATCACTAAACCTTCTGAAAATTTCCAGCTACACTGGTAACTGACTACTGTTATGGCTTAATAGGCTGTATAGGGTTCATTCACTGCTACATGAAGGGACCTGAAATCCTTGGACTGAGAATCTTTAGCTTAAGTGAATAAACTCTCTTGGAATATAAAGAGTTTAAGCAGCAGGTCTTCTGCAGAGTCCTCCAAACACAGCTCCTCCAACTCCAACTGATCACCCATTGCTGCAACTACGAAACAGAGAAGGAAGACTTTATAGTTTGTGGTGAGAGATCAGCTGTTCTTATAATAGGCCTGCCATTCTATGTTACATGCTGTTTTTCTCTAACAGCTTTTGATATTCCCTCTTTATGTCAAATTTATGGAATTTCACTTATGATGTGTCATGGGGAAGTTCTTTTCTTGATATGTATTTTCGAGTTCTATATACCTATTGTACTTGACTATTTAACTGTTTCCCTAGATTTGGAAAATTTTCTGCTGTGATATCAATGAATAAATTTTGTTATAGATTTGAGTCATCTTCTAGTTTTTCCTTTATTTCTATAATTCTGAGATTTTAAAAAAGTCATCTAGCAATAGTTGGATCCACTTTGCATGGTATTTTTTTTAAGGTATCACTGAGTTTATGACCTCCTACATACAGCTGATCTTCAATTTCTAACACTGTGTCTTCACATTGGTTAAATCCACCACTCATGTTTTCTGTTGAATTTCTTGTATCTTATGTCTTGCTTGCTTCCTTTTCAATTTCTAAGTCTTTACCAGAATGGTTACTCATATGTTGTATTGTTTGGTTTAACTCAATTAGTCTGTTGTTTGATTTTTCTTTAAGCTCGCAAAACTTTTTATTAGTAAAATCCTTTCATCTCTTTAATTAAGTTCTCTTTCAGCTTACTAAAATCTTATAACTTTTCTTATGTATTTCCTCACTGATATCTTCAAACATCTTGACAACTTGGTGTTTTAGTTTTTTTCCTGTAATTTCCTCTATTTCGTTGTGCATGAGATCAGCTTTGGAGAAGTTAAGGGTTTTTGAAGGCATTTTGTTGCCTTGGTTTCTCCCATTTCTATTGCATTTGTGTTGCAAGTTAAAGATCAGTTTGGGTAGAAAAAGTCTGTTTCTACTGTTACAATCTCATTAGTTAGATTCAGTCTCCTTGTCATGTATTCATTATTTAGTTATGTTTTGGTGTTTATACGATTCTTTTCTCTACTCAGTATAATATTTGAGGGTCTTGTTAGTGTTTGTTCTTTTTTTGGGAACTTGATCCTTAGCACCAATCAGAGAGTAGAAAACAAACTGCAGACAAACCAGATATTGATGTAGTGTAAAAATGAAACAAGTATGCTGCCATTAACCACAGAAAGGAAGTTGGCAATAATAATAAAGTCAAATATAAACTAGATATTGATACAACATGAGCAAAGCTACAACAACACTTAATAGAAAAAAGATTTGGAAACAAAGAAAAAAGATCTGCAGTAATAGTAGACACAAAGAAAAAGTAGCATTGATATACAGTAAATAACAAAAACAACAACTGTACTATATATAGCAATAGAAAAGATTCAACACTAATAGCATAATCAAATAAATAGCTAAATATTAATGAAGCTTAGTAGTAATAATAGTAATGGTGGAAAGGGCTAAAAAAATAAAGAAGTAAAATTTGAAAAGGAAAAGGAAGATGAAAAGGAAGAGAGAAAATTGGTAAAGGTAAAGAAGAAAAGAAAGCTAACAGCATTAGGTAAAAGTCCAAAAAAAGAGGAAAAAATGAAACCAAAACCCAAAGAAAGAAAGAAAGAAAGAAAAAAGTTCCAGGAAAACAGAATTATGAGTGCAAAAAATTCTTCTGGGATGTTTGGGTGAGACGTTTTTCTCCAGAACCTGTAGTGTTGGCATTTACCAGACATGGGGCAAAGCTAGTGGGTCACATCTTGGGCCTATGTTGTTTTATGCCCACTTTTTGGTGTGTGAATGCTGAGTTCTCCCTTCCCTTTCCTGCTCGGTTGGGTCAGCCAGTGGTGTGGTTTCTGCTTAAGGCTGCATTCATTTCAGTGGCTCTTAATGTTGGTGCCCTTCTGTGGGTCCCAAGTTACTGTTATCTCCAGCTGGCCTTACGGCCTGTGGATTTCTGAGATGGCCCCATTGCTTGAGACTGCTCTGTCCATACACTCTGGGATGTGGTGCTCACCCAAACCAATACATATCCCTGGTCACTCTGGCAGATGGGGAAAGTAACGGACTTCTGAGTTCTGTGCTGAAAGCTGGCAGCTGGACTGAATGCCAGAACTTTCAAACCCAGATCCCTGACCTCTGGCCACAAGCAACTGACCTGGCTTCTCACTGCAGAGGGAACCACTTTCCTGGCCTCAGTGTGCTACCCTGTGACAAGCTGACTCATGTGACTGTCTCCTACCAGTCAGGTGGTAAGGCGGTTCCCGAAAACCTGAAGTGCAGTTGTTCTATGACTTCTGATTCCTGTAGTAGTGTAGTCTTAAACAATGAAGCTCTTCCCCAAATGGTTCCTGACTATATCACTACAAAACATAGCAGGTGCTGCAGGGGATTTACTCTGAGTTTAGTCTGAGTCACTTTCAGAGGAAAATCCCACACCGTATTTTCAGCTTACAAAAACTGTGCACTTTTCTTGAGACTATTGAAGCTGGTCTGTTGTTTAGCCCTGGAACTGCTGACCCTTTCCTAGCTTACCTTGTGTTTTCAGAGATAGATTTCCCTCTCCAGGAGTCAGGGTTAGTGTTCCAGATGGCTGTGTTCTTTTATCTGTGTTATTTTCAGTTACACTTTTTTTGTGTGATTTCCAGTTCTCTCTTCCTTTTTTTAATTTAGAGAAAAAAGCAAAACATAAAAAAGGGTAGAAATAATACAGAGTTGAAAAAAACTAAGAAATCACTAGTTGATAAATTACGTATTGTTATCTTAGATGTAGTTGCTCAAGTTACAAAATCAAAACATAAAAAGTAGACAGACAATGACAGTACAAACTATTCTGTTTGATGAACTAACAAAAACTTAGTAGTATGATTATCTATCTTGCACACTTAAGCGTATGTACAATTATATCCTTAAGAGCATGTTCCTACCCTTTCATTATTATATCTATTATACATTTTGAATGTTATTACTCTTAAGTTTTTATTGTTTTTATACTACAGAGATAATGTGATATTTACAAATATGATTCTTATTTATTTCATTTATGAGGATAGTCTGAAGTTGCCTCCATTTACCTATAAAAGCCTCAAGGTCATCCTTTTTTATAGCTGAGTAATATTCCATTGTATAAAAATACTGCATGTTTTTCATCCACTCTGCAGTTGATGGGCATTTGAGTTGTTTTGAAGGTTTAGCTATTACAAATTGCGCTGCTATGAACATGGGTGCACATATATCACTGTGCCATGACCTTTTCACTTTTTCTGAGAAAATATCCAGGAGGGGAACAGCTGGATTGAATGAAACTTCTAATCCTAGTTTTTTGAGGAATCTCCATACTGATTTCCACAATGGCTGCACCAGTCTACACTCCCACCAACAGTGGAGCAGTGTTCCTTTTCCCCCACAGTCTCACCAACATTTGTTATCAGTTGTTTTCTTGATGGCAGCTATTCTTTCTGGAGTGAGGTGAAATCTCAATGCTGTTTTAATTTGCATTTCTTGAATGACCAGTGATGGTGAACATTTCTTCATGTATTTATTTGCCATTTATATATCTTCATCTGAGAAAGTATGTGCATCTCAGATGCCCATTTTTGGAGAAGGTCTTTGAATTTGGGGGGCTTGATGTTTTTCAATTCTTTATATGTTCTAGGTGTAAGTCCTTTCTCTGAGGGGCTGATAGCTAAAATTCTTTCCCATTCAGTGGGTTTCTTCTTCACTTTGTTGGTGATTTCTTTTGAAATTCAAAAGCTTGTTAATAATATGAGATCCCAGTTGTTGATTCTTTGAAGTATTTCCCATGTGGTTTGCGTTTTGTTCATGAGTTCTCTGCCTACCCCTATGTCTCTAAGATTTCTACCTACCTTGTCTTCCAGTAGATTTAGTGTTTTTAATATTTAGATCTTTGATCCATTTTGACTTTAGTTTAGTGCATGGTAATAGACATGGGCCTAGTTTCAGTCTTTGGCATGTGGAAAGCCAATTTTTCCAACACCGTTTATTAAAGAGGCTATCATTCCAGGGAAGATGTTTAGCCCCTTTATCAAATATCAGGTGGCTGAGTGTCTTTGTAGTTGTCTTTGCTTCTTCTAATCTGTTCCATTGATCCTCAGGTCTATTTCTTTGCCAGTACCATGCTGATTTTATCACTGTAGTTTTGTAGTACAATTTCAAGTCAGGAATTGAGGTGCCTTCTGCCTTGTCTTTGTTGCCCAGAACCTTCTAGGTTTCTTCTATTTCCAAATGAATTTAAAGAATGTTTTCTGAGATCTGTAAGGTATGTTAATGATATTTTGATTGGGATTGCATTAAATCTGTATAACAGTTTTGGGAGTATGGCCATTTTCACAATGTTGGTTCTTCCTAACCAAGAGCAAGGAATATCCTTCCATTTTCTAATATCCTCTTCAATGTCCTCTTTTTAGAGTAGTATAATTTTCAGCATATAGGTCTTTTACATTCTTGGTTAGGTTGATTCCTAAGTATTTCATTTTTTTAGATGGTATTGTGAAAGATGACATTTCCATAACTTCTCTCTCAGTGAGTTTTTTGTTTGTGTACAGGAGTGCTATTGATTTTTGAGTGTTGACTTTGTATCCAGCTACACTGCTGAATTTATTACCTCTAGTATTTTTTAATGGAGTTTTTGGGGTCTTCTTTGCAGAGTATCATGTCATCTGCAAATAGTGATAATTTAACTTCTTCCTTTCCTATCTTTATTTCTCTTACTTCTCTCTCTTGTCTGATTGCTCTGGCTAATATTTCCAGAACTGTATTGAATAGGAGTGGTGATAGTGGAATCCTTGTCTTGTTCCTGATTTTAGAGTGAAAGCTTTAAGTTTTTGTCCATTTAGTATCATGTTGGTTGTTGGTTTGTCATAGATGGCCTTTATCAGACTGAGGTAGATACCATCTATTCCAAGTTTTTGTAGGGTTTTTATCATGAACAAGTGTTGGACTTTATCAAAAGCTTTTTCTGTGCCTATTGAGATGATCATGTGATTTTTGTTTTTGACTCTGTTAATGAGGTGTATTACATTTATTGATTTGTGTATGTTAAACCACTCCTGCATTCCTGGGATAAATCACACTTGGTCATGATATATAATCTTCTTGATGATTTACTGCATTTTATTTGTCAGTATTGTTGAGATACTTCACATCAATATTTGTTAGTGAGATTGGCCTATAGTTCTTCTTTTTGGTTGGATCTTTCTCTGGTTTTGGCATCAGAGTAATACTTGCCTCCAGGAATGAGTTAGGGAAGATTGTTTCCTTTTCAATTTCATTGAAGAGTTTGAGGAGTATTGGTGTTAAATCTTCTCTAAATTTCTTATAGAATTTAGCTGTGAATCCATCAGGACCTGGGCTTTTCTTTGTTGCTAAGTTTTTAATCCCATTTTCAATTTAAATAGCTGATATTGGGTTATTTAAAATTGCTATATCTTCTTGATTGAGCTTTGATAGTTCATGCATTTATAGAAACCTGTCCATTTCCTCTGTGTTTTCCACCCTATGTGAGTGGAGATTTTCAAAGTAGGTGTTGATGATCTTTTGAATTTCCATGGGATCTGCAGTAATTTCTCTCTTTTCAGTCCTTATTGCATGGATTTGAGTTTTTTCTTTCTTTTTCTTGGTTAGGTTGGCTAGAGGTTTATCAATTTTTTTAATTCTCTCAAAAAATAGCTCTTTGATTCATTAATTCTTTGTATTTTTTGTCTCAATTGCATTAATTTCTGCTCTGATCGTTACAATTTCCTCTCATCTATGAGCTTTGGCTTTGACTTGCTCTTCTTTTTCCAGAAGCTTGAGGTAGCATTAGGTTGTTTATTTGTGCTCATTTTGTTTTCTTGATATGACAATTTATTGCAATATATTTCCCTCTTAGGACCACTTTCATTGCATCCCACAGGTTTTGGTATGCTATGTCTGCTTTTTCACTGAATTGTAGGTATTGCTTAATTTCACCTGCAACCCATTGATTGTTCAGGAGGTTGTTATTTAATTTCCAAGTATTTATGCAGGTTTTGCAATTTCTTTTGCCATTAATTTCCAATTTCAGTGTACTATGGTCAGATAATATGCATGGGATAATTTCAATACCTTTACATTTACGTAAGAATATTTTATGGGTTAATATATGGTCTATTTTGGAGAATGTCCCATGTGCAGCTAAGAAGAATGTGTATTCTGATGTGGTTGGGTGGAAACTCTGTAAACATACACTAAGTCCATTTGCTCACAGGTATGATTCAGTTCTGTTATTCCTTTGCTGACTTTTTTATAGTTGACCTATCTCTTTATTACAGTGGGGTGTTAAGGTCTCCTATTACAATTGTGTTCTTGTGTATTTGGTTTTTCATGTCCATTAGTATTTGTCTTATATAGTTGGGTGCTCCTGTATTTGGTGCATATATAATTGTTAGTTCTTCCTCTTGAATTTTTCCACTAACAAGTATGTAGTGACCTTCTTTATCTCTTTTGATCACTTTTGGTTTGAAGTTCACATTATCTGCAAACAGAATAGCTACACCTGCTTTTTTCTGGACTCTTGTTGCATGGAATACTGTTTTCCATCCTTTGACTTTTAATCTATGAGTTTCCTTTTGAATCAGCTGTGTTTCTTGTAGTATTATTGTGGGATCCTGTTTCTTGATCCGTTCTGTCATTCTATTTCTTTTAATAGGTGAATTGAGGCCATTTACATTGATGGATATAATTAATATGTACTGGCTCAAGTTTCTTATGCTATTTTCCTCCTGCTGGTTTTCTGCTTTTCCCTCTTGTTTAATTGCTTGCCTTGTCTGGTGGTTTCTTTCTGTTGTTGTTCTGAAAATTGTGGTCATTTTTTTTAACCTCTATCTAGTGTGTCTTTCAGTACTCTTTCTAGGGTTGGTTTGGTGGTCATGAATTTCTTCAGTTGTTCCTTGTCATGGAAGTATCTTGTTTCTCCATTAAATTTGAAGGGAAGTTTTGCAGGGTACATGAATCTGGGTTGAAAGTTGCTTTCTTTCAGGGCTTGACATACTTTACTCCAAGCTTGTCTTAACTTGAGGGTTTGTGCTGAAAAGTCTGCCATGATTCTAATGGGCTTTCCTTGATGGGTGAGTTGTGTCTTTTCTCTAACAGCTTTTAATATTCTGTTTTTATGCTAGAATCTTAATTATTATATGGGCTGTTAATTATTATATGTCTGGGATCTTAATTATTATATGTCTGGGTGTAGATTTATGTTGTTGTGAGTGTTTGGCATTCTATATGCCTCACTTGTCTGTCTTCAGGTGAGAAACTATTTTCAATTTTTTTTCCTCTATAGCCTCATGGATTTGTTTCTTTATTTCAGTTGCTATCTTTTCAGAAAGTTCAGTTGTATAACTTTTAAAGTCCTGTATTTCAATGGCTACTGTGCTTGCTCCTGATGGACTAGATACTTGAGATTGCATTTTGCTTGTCTGTTTTGTGATTTTTCACTTGTTGGGTTAATATTTGGTCTTTAATCCCACTATTCTCAACTGTTGGTAGTGTGTACCTTAGGACCCTACTGTGTGGTTGATGTTCATCTGATTACTGGGTATCACAATGAAGAGGAGGGCCAGTCACCTGTATTTCTCCTGCAGGGCCTGTTCAGTGAGTCCTGTACTCCTCCTAGGCTGAATAGCCTCAGAGTATTGAGATAAGTCAACCCTTAGTTCCCACCATTACTATGTCTTCAGGTTTTTCCAGGTCACCAGATCTCTCTGTTTATAGTGTGTTTCTTGGCTGGGATCCTACTGTGTCACTGGGTGTCTCATAAGCCCTTTAAATTTTCTCCAGATTGGTGGAAGCCTTATTGGCACACTCCTAAACCCACTAGATGTTCTCTGTATGGAGGAAGGACTTACACTCTTGCCAGGCTGGTCAAGGTCCTACAGCTGGAGGGGACTTTGCTACTGCTCCTGTTTACCCACTGAAGACTGCTATTTTAGAGGCAAACTCACTACACTGACAGAAGCCTGCTGAGGTCCTGTTTGGATGAGAGGTTACTGAGTCTGCCAGAAATCCAGCAAGGTTAATCCACTGTAGTCCAAGGTTCTGGGAGAAAGAGGGGCAGCCAAAGATCAGTGGCAATACTAGGTCCAGAAGGTGGGATTGGCCTGAGGGTGGTGGGAGGGCTGATTTCCAGTTTTCTTGTTAGTTCTTTCTTGATTTGTGGAACCATTCCTTTTCTGCCCACTAAACTGTTGTTTTCCAGGAGTCTTGGGGGTTCCATGAGGCTGTGATTTTTCTGCTGACCTTTACAATACCATCTTTGAATCCTTAAGTTGTTTAAAATTAAAGACATCTGCCATGAATTTAGAAAATTTACACACATGAAATTTTGCAACTACACTTATAAAAGTAGAAATTCTAGAGACTTCATTTAAGATAACTTTCTGTTACATAAAAATAGAAATTTTTAAGAATTTAAGAGAAAGCTAGAATCCTCTTTTTTTCCAACTGTGGACTGTGAATCAATGGTGGGCTCTCAAAATACTTCCTAGAGTGGTGCCAGTATTTTATTTTTTTAAGTGAAACATTAGAAAGTATCAACGTGTCACACGTAGTATTGTGAGACTGACGGTACCAGGTGATTCCAGGCTCTTTCTGTCCTGTCCAAACAATTGGCTGCGACAAGTCATAAACAATTACATACAACTTTTACTTAAAGTAAAGGAATAAAAGGACAAAAGTGAAGAAGGGAGAAGAAAATAATAAAAGACCAAGAAAAGCTACACCCCCTAGCAAGACAGGCCACAGCAGAAACATGAAGACAGCAAAAATAGCAAGACCCTAGTGGCAGCAAAGTCCATGGCTAACGTTTATGTCCTCACTAGAAGTCGTTCCATGCACACATTCGGGCTGTGACTATGGCTTGTGTGTGTTTGGGCTCAGGGTCCCCCTTCTTTTTAGCCTCCAGTCTGGATCTTTGTGACTGACAGGTTACATCTCGTCTTTCAGCCTGTCTGCCACGTCTTAATCTCCTACCTCAGTTTTAAAATATAAAAGCTATTATTTTCCTGTTTTGGTTTAAAAAGTTTAAATCCAATTCTCTAATCTGTGTACTTAAATAATAACAGGTGCTAAAGTAGAAAGTGAGAAAAACTTTTGGCTAATTTTAGTGACAGTGTAGGGCAGTGAGGGTGAATATTTTAGAGACCGAATGTCCAAACTATAGCCTCAAATCCATTTATTTATCACAAAGTGACAATACTGCAATTGAACTTGAATATTTGGTGCTGCTGGGGCGACTTGGCTCATGTGCAGATAGAGAGGGCTCTGCCTGCCAGCTGCCTCACAGGTGTCACAGGTTTGCTATCACTGGTGTAGAGGAATGGAAACATAATATTGTTGCTAATTATACAAAACAATGCATTATCACAGGAAGGTGTATTATCAATCAAAATAAAAGTGCTCATATCCTTTGGTTTCATCTTCCATTTTAGGAAAAATGCCTGTGGTTATTGTGGAATGAATACACAAATATATATACCAGATATTCACTGGGGGTTGTATATAATAACTATACACTAATGACGTGTTATAGACATTCAGGTTATGCAACAAAGCTGGTAGAAAATTTGTTTGATGAATATATAGAGTGAAACCACCATGAAGAGTATGTATTGCATGATCTTGTTTATCTAAAAATACACATACTTTAGCCAGCACAGAAAATACCTGGAAGAAGAGACACAAAAACTCCCAAACTTGCAAGGTTGATTACCTCTGAGTAGTTACTAGCAATTACATATGGGTGAACTTTACTTTAAGCCTTCAGTATTATTTATTTTGCAACTTTCATTGAATTTTTTTAGATGTTTGATGATAGCAGGATTTTAAAAAGACATTTTCTATAAATCAAATTGTTTTCTTCTGAAAACTTAAAGTTAAAAGTTAAATATACTAGTACAAAGACAATTTGGTATTGAAATGTTTTTACATAGAAATTGTAACTTTAAAAATGTTATGAGAAAGAGTAAGGGATCTCTCTCTCTCTCTCTCTCTCTCTCTCTCTCTCTCTCTCTCTCTCTCTCACAACTCTGTCTCCCTCTCCTTGTCACTATCATCTTTATCTCTATCATGTCTACCTCATTCCATTCTAAATATTCTGATTAGAGAATATCTCAGTTTGGAAAAAAGAAGTGTGGTAATTCCTTTCTTTGAAAACGTTATTGCATCTTCAAAATTAGTAAATTACTGTTTCTATTTCATGGAACAGGGGTACGAAATATTTCAAGGCTAAGTCACAAGCTTCCCTGGGGGAAAGAAAGCAAAGTGGACAGTATATTTCTAGTTGATGATACTTGTAAAAAATTACAAGGTAAAAATGTATGATTTATAGGAATTGATTGAAAGAAGTGTTTTTACATTCTGTTTCATTTATTGGAGATGAGCTCTTTAACCATCTTTAAAGGTGGGTCAAGAAAGGGTACTGGTACTCTGTGTAAGCACACATAACATGCTGGAAATGCTAAAGTCTAGTTAGGATTCAGGAATGGACATGCAAACTTGAAGCAGAAAATACAACTTCCCCCAAAATTTGTATCATACTATATATTGTATATTATATTGTATTATATTAATAAGTGAGATTACCTGATCACCCATGGTCATTTCTCTAATTATTGTATAGTTTGCATAGCTATATAACTTTTAGTTTACCTGTGCCTGCATGTAATGCGAAAATAATTTTTATTTTATAACTCATCATTAGTGACAGTACATAAACATACAAACATACATAAACAACCAAAAGACTTGCAAAACCTCATGAATATCAATTTTTTATCATTTGCTATTTCACCTAATAGCAAATGATAAAAATTTTTATAAAATAAAAATTATTTTTGCATTACGTGCAGTCACAGGTAAACTAAAAGTTATATATACAATTATTATACAATAATTAGAGAAATGCCCATGGGTGGTTAGGTAGGCTCACTTATTACATAGCTGGTTTTCCCTAAATGAGTCTACTACATAGAGATTTAAATTCATGCTATTATAAAGTTTGGCATCACTCCACATTATGAACCTGAGGGATTGGTAGCAAATAGTTAAAGCAATGAGATTTGGAAACAACAAAGAACTACTTGATTTTTCAGAAAACAGTAAAAACAGCCTCATGGTGAATACTTCTGTAATCACTGTTGGAGGTTTTTCCCTCTTATTGCATATTTAACAGCCAGGCTTAGCTTGGATGCTAGCACCTAGCTTAAATATTGCACATTTAAGTCTCAGGCTTAGCTTGGGTGCTAGCACCTAGCTTGGCTTGCATCTTTATATAAACTCTATTAAATCTGACCAACTGGAGTTATGTAACTGTGGTGAATGATTTAGAAAAGTAGTTAAAACTTATAACTATTAGTGTCATGTAGAAACTTATGAAGAGAAAATTAACCAGTTTTTCATGGTTTATAGTTTGCTTTTAAAAAAGTAGAGGGAAGCGTGAATAAAAATAAATACAGGTGACTTCCACACATTTTCAACCTTTATTTATAAAGGAACACAAGGTAGGGCTGAACACCTTAGCTTTGTGTGTAGCAAATTATACCTTACATTTGTGTCAGTAAGACCTATTAGAATAAAAGAAATAAGGCTCAATTTCTTTCAGATGACATTTAATGGTTTATGTTCAACACATTCACACTAATTATTTCCTGAGCCAGAAATATCAGAGATGAGCTTTTTGCTATCAAATACATCTCTCAGAGGTCCTTGGGAAATTTCATTTATTACCCCTTTCATCTCAGTCACAACAGTCTTAAAAAGAGAATTGAAATGCAATTTTCATATTTTCCTTTAGAGTTATTTACTTTGTAGAGGAAACAAATCTTTGAGCTATCAGTTGCACTGTTCTTTGACGGTTTAAGCTCAATCACAATCTTTCTGATATAGAATCTGTGGTAAGAATTAAAAATATTTCAATCTGCTCAAAAGGTAGATTCCAATTAAAAGGTGAATTCTAAACTTTTAACCCTCCCCCAAAATGCTAAGTATAGGAAAAGGAATCCAATAATCTCCTCTGAATTTTTAACAAGGTCTTAGAAACCTAGAAAGTAACCTTTACCCAGAAAAAAAATTCTCGGTAAATGTAATACGTGGTTGCTTACTAGCTATAACCATACAGAGCTTTATGAATCACAGCCAAAAACAAATCCAGTGCAAGTGAAAGTAAACATTGTTATATACAATGCCGAGGCCTGGGTAGGCCAGGCATGGTGGTGCATGACTGTAATTGCAGCATTCTTGGAGGCTAAAGCAGGAGGCATATAAATTCTAGCCCATCCTCAGGAACTTAGCAACGTGGAGAGACTCTGCATCAAAAGAAAACTCTAAGAAAGCGTTGAGGATGTAGCTCAATGCAAAGGCCCTGGGTTCAATCCCCAGGACCTCAAGAGACAGATAAACAAGCAAAACAAAAAGAAACAAGGCATTGGATAGATGTCACAGGTAACAACAAAGTCCACGTCATTCATAATCTAATTCATTCCCAGAAACTTCATTGATATGAAAGTAATCTACATATCCAAGAAAAAAGGGAAATACAAAACAAATTAACTGTGGAAAGGAAAAGAACAGAAGAGGAAAAAGATGGGAAAGTAAGAGCACGCGTGAGGGCGTGGCAGTAGGATTATGAACCCCTCCTCCCAGCTGTTCTACCTTACTGTCCTTGTAATCTACCCGAAGGCTGCCAGCAGCTCAGTGAAGAGCCCAAATACCAGCTCCTGTGTGATACCCAGCACCACAACCCAAACTCAACAAGGGAAAAATATCCAAGGCAACAATAAACAGATGAACAAACACAGTGAAGAAGAGAAAAAGTACAATAGAGCTATAGAAAAAGGCACAGCTGAAAAACAACTGAAGTAACTTAGACTACAGAGTAAACCAGTGGGGGAAAACCTGTGTCCACTGGTGCCCCTGCAGCCCTGCAGAGGCCTCTCTGTGGGTACACAAGCCAATTTGCCCCAGCAGTGGGGCACCACATATTCCGATTTAATCACGGTGGAAGCACTTTGTAACAGGGTTTGGAGTTATAGTTTGGGCACTCAAGCTCTAACAGTTTTGCCATCACTAGGATGAAGGGCTTGTCAGCTCTTTTGATTCCGTGTCACGGCGAAGGGTTGGCTTATGGCCTTTTTAGTTCTATGGATCACAGGATATTAAGGACTACACTATTTCAAATGTATAGACCCTCAGGGCTTCCCCAAGGTGTGGCTGGCTAGTTCTCCTGGCTCACACTGGGTCTCACCAGAGAGCTGTGACGGCAGCCAGCATGCGTGTGGGGGCTGGGCGGCTGTTTCTCCCCGTCCATATTGGCCACCCGGGGGAGAGGCCTTATGACTGTTTTCCAGTATCTTTCAGTGTAAAATTAACCTATATTAGTGTGAGTTTGAGGTACTTAGAATTAAGGCATTTCTGATTATCATGCATGTAGACACATAGAGTATTTCCCCTAAAACACTGAAAAAAGATTCTGAAGTTAATGTTAAGTATGAACCTTCTCATATTTCAGGTGGATGTGAATATACACTTAGCTTTACTTATAGTTAATAAGACAGTAATATTTTTACTTCTAGAAGTGAAATTAAACTTTTCTCATTGTACAGAGGTGTAGTTATTTTAAAAACATGTAATAGAAGCATTCAGGAGCATATCTCTCACTTATGTTTTTAAAGAACATAGTTTTCCCTGGGAAACACTGCCACCATTGCCAATCAAACCTGAAAGATTACTAAAAGATCACAACATTTTCCCAGGGACAATAAGATTCACTTGTGTTTAGATAAGAATTTTGTTACAGGCCAAGTGAGACAGACACAATGGCCATTCATAATCTCTTTCTATTCTGTTATGAGGCTAAAAAAGTGAGGTAGTTATTTCACTGACATGCTCTGTAGTAAGGAATGGCCATGTAATTCAATTTTAGACAATGAGATAAAGGTGGGGTGGTATTCTGGGAAGCTTTTCTGATAAAAGTAGTTAGTTCCTTTTTCCTACTTGACGCAGGAATATGGATGTGACTGTCAGACCAGAAGCAGCCATTTTGTAGTAATGAAGTGACTAATATAGAGACAAAGAGCTAACACACTAGGGACAGAGCAACACTACGTAATACCTAGGTCTTAAAGGCATATTACAAATTACAACACCCAATTTTCAGGTTTCTTTCTGAGACAAATGGCCACCTTTATTATTTAGGACACTACAAATGATGTTTTTTGTTGCAGTCAAACACATACCGACCGATACACCAGTTATATATCACTGAGTCAACTAAGGCTGTCCCTAGAATTTTCCATTAAAATTAAATTGTCAATGTAATGAAACAGTGAATGAGTTAATAAAGATAGTCCATAAGGAGGCAGAAGGGAGACTATATGAAGGCAAACAGGGTTAAACACAGATGCAAGGCTTGCTAAATGACAGTTCTCAGAACAAATCCAACTAGTTGCCTATTTCCTGAAGGGAAGCTTTGCTCAAAGACAGCCACGCCCGCCCGTGTGTTTACATACTGTCCATGACCGCACTCGTGCCACAGAGAAGCTCGGTAGTTATAAGAGACCTCAAGATCTGCTAAACTTAAAACACTTACTGTCTGGTCCTTAATGGAAGAGGTTCTCCTACTGCTGCTGTGGGTAAGCTTCTATAGTGCTACTGAAAAGGACTAAGTTGAAAAGAAGTGTACATGAGGATTTCATGGGGTTTTTTGGGGGAGCAGCGGAGATGGTGTTAAGACTAGCTGTCCTTGTGTGGCTCAGGTTCACCTTGACCTGATGTAGCGCAGGCCAGCCTCAACTAGAGATCCTTCTGCTTGGACCTCTTGGTGGTCTGATTTTTTGGTACTAACTTGTGGTATTAGAGGCTGTGTTGATAGTACACACACACACACACAAAGCCAGAAGTCTTCTTCCTGAATTTGATATTGGGAAAATGAGAATATTTTCTGTGTGAAGCATAAAACACATAGAGTAGCCTGGGTGTGAGAAAAGCATCTCGGATGAGTTACAGCTACTTAATACTCAACAAATGAGTTGGCTATCAAAAAAGAGAAGGGTGGAAGTAGAAATTTATCAAGGGAAGCACCTGAAAGTACTGTTAGACTGACAGTATTTAAAGAAAAGGGTATTCTGGGCCACAAGTATGAGCAGGTTAGTCTGTATTACAGGTATCTCTGTATGACACCAACCATTTAGGTAAAAAAAAAAGCTAATGACATTCAGTCTTATTCTATTGTTACTAAGTGATTATTTTTGGCACTCAATCTAAAGCAGCATAAGAGATATAAGAAGTAGACAAAGTTTGAAGAGGCATTTAATGGGGGGCACAGGAGAGGCTGCAGAAAGTGGGGATTCGGCAGCTCTCTCAGCTCTAAGGGATGCAGCTGCTTGCATTAACTCTCCTTGGGGTGCTAAACTAGCTGGTGACAGTGGAGCAGGAGCCACATTTTACCTAGGGATTAGAATGCCTTTGGAGCCAGTGGGAAGGAAAGCCAGGAAGTCCATTTTGGGTCTGGAGCACTGGAGGAAGAAGGCTGATAATCTCCACCATGATGATTGGTAGATTTATGTGGCTAAAAACCTACCACTAAGCAATTTGATTTTGGTGTAGTTTTGGTAGATGTCCTAAAAACAGAGAATATGCCTATGGTGTAGACTGAATACCTGGACTTAATGAGTTACAGTTTCTACTGTCCATTAACACTGTGATTTACCCCCTTTTAAATCTCTCTTTAAAGTTGGGTTTTTGAGTTTGGTTAAGGCAGTTATGTTGGTGAGCACAGGATTCATTCCCAAGGTACAAATGCAAACTTTCTGAATTTAGGAGCCTGAGCACTTGGCTCCGGAACTCAGGGAAGACTCCTTAGCCTACCCTAAAGTCAATAGGTTAAACACCCAGCCAAAGATTCAAAGTAGAACCAGAATTTCTAACGAATTAAAGCCTGGTGGCATTGCTTTGTGTTTTACTGAAAGTCCTCCACAGTTAGTTTTATGAAATATTTTGAAAATGCACAATTTAATATCGAATTAACATTGAAACAATTTAACATCAAAAGCCATGGACATTCCTTGAATGTCGATTTGGAATGTCAAATGACTCTTGCAGATAAAGCCTTAAGATATTTTACATACATCTTTTCTGAAACAAAAGTCATCTTTATCGTGTGCAGTTCTCACAACTACTTTCTTCCCTTTGGCATATTCTATACCTGCAGTGAGTATTTACTAATCACAACCAATACTTACCAGAGAAATGCAAAGGATTCTTTCAAAGCTAGCTATTCCAGGGTGCATTAATAAAATGGTTTTATACAAAATTTCGGTTTTAGAAAAACTTCCTCTCAATTGGGAAACAAGCCTGCTGAGCTCCGCAGTAACAGGGCGCCCTGGCCCAGGCCTACAAGGACCGGGTTATTCCGCAGGGTGCTATCTGCGCACCCACTAGGTGGCTTACAAGGGGGCGGGGCGGCCGTAAATCACTGCCGCAAATCGCTGCTGTTGCTAAGCTCTTAACTACATCCGGGCCTAGGGACGCAGTCTGAGACCGCGCAAGCGCATTTGCGTCGGGTTGTTACCATGGCGACTGCGTCCTCGCTGCTTTGTCAGTCTATGAACAGCAGCAGTTGTAGATTCCAGGGTAACTGAATGATGGCTAGGCTTTGCTGTGGTACTTTAAATACGTGTTTTTAAACTATTCGTGGGCCACGAGGGAGGGTTCGTTTAGTCTCAGCACCCTGGCAATGGGTCGCCTTTCGTACTCATATTCCACAGGACTTTGCTTTAGCATCGCGACACTGCCCTGCCTCTGCCTCCCAAGTGCTGGGATTACAGGCGTGTGTCACCACGCCCGGCTCCTTTCTTCTTACAGAAAACGGCCATATGGATGAGCTCAAAGTAACTCAGACAAAATAGACACGGTGTTGCAGAAAAGAGACCAAACGCGGGAAGAACGGCACCGGGAAGGTTTAGGAAGCAGTTTATTACACCGGTGGGACTGACTAGGATTTCTCCAAGAGTCAGAGCCCCGCCTCGCGGAACTTCAAGGCTTTTACCGGGAAAGTAAACTGGGCGGTACAGAGGCAAATTCGGCGCATATGATTGGAGGGCTGGGTGACGTCATGGGTTGCTAAAGGAGGTTAAGCATATCAGATGACATCATAAGATTACCAATTATGCAGTGCACGGGTTATACAAAGGAAGGAATTTCCTGTTATATTTTGTTACCTTGCAAGGTCATTGGGACTAGTTATACAAAGGCAGTAAAGACGGGTTGTGCAAAAGAACGCTGAAGTTACATTGTAAGGCGCCTCGCGGGAGTTCCGAAGGACTTTTATTTAAAAATTTAAATTCCCTCTCAGCAGGAGGGCACCCCCCCCCATCCCCCCGGGAGCTAGCTTCTCTTTGCCTCAGAAGGCAAAGCTAAATTCAGGGACCCAGGAGGTGTTTGCTGAACGCGGTTGTACAGGCAACTGTAACTTTTAAGGCCCCCTAGAGGATTCGAAAGAAATAACATTATATTTTCCCCTCCAGCAAGTTTATAATCTAATTGAGGCCGTGCATGAAAATCTGAAAGAACTGTGACTTTTCAGTATCACGTGGAGCTGCATAAGTGCCGTAGGAGTCAGAGGACCAAGATAATAAATTAATACTAAATAAACCAAGTAAACAGAATGGGTGGGGACACCCCTTACTGGACTAGTGGATACCTTTTGTTTGGAAAAGCAGACTAGAGAGATGAAAATCAAATACTGATGTAGAGGAGAGTATTTAAATGATTACAAGAATGCTGCCACAAAGGATGAAGATATTGGAAGCATAGATAATATATACAAAGAGAAACATGGCTCAAGATAAGATTAAAAAGTACCCTTGAAACAGAGAACACAGCAAATAAAAAATAAATGTACTGACTGAGATAATAATAAGAAAAATCTATACATTCAAAGGATAAACCCGTAGCTGGGTGTGGCAGCTCACACCTGTAATCCCAGCACTCAGAAAGTTGAGGCAGGAAGCTCACCTGGAGTTCTAGGCCAGCCTGGACTAGACAGAAAGCCTCTGTCTCAAAAATAAATGCACAAATAAAAGATCAGCTATATTCCACAGAAAAGTATTCTGCAGAACAATCAACATCAAGAACTATATCCCATACTGGGTGTGGTGGTGCACACCTGTCATCTCAACAGCCAGGAAGCTGAGGCAGGAGGATTGCCACAAGTTTGAGGCCAGTCGGGGCTACATAGTGAGTTCAAGGGCAGCCTGAGCTACAGAGGAAGGCCTTGTTTCAACAAACAAACAAAAATAACTGTATTCTGATTAAGTTACTGAGTTTTTCAGATAATTATTTAGGTACCTGGGCAAGAAAGCAGAAAAGAAGTAGAATGGAGGGAAAACATTAGACTTTGTATGACACACTGAGTTCTGGAAAACATTGGAAAGTACTCAAATGGTTGAGGGGAATAAAATGCATTCCAAGAAAATTACACTTGTGTAGCTTTCCAAGGTTTCATTCGCGCATTAATGGAATTTGTCCGTGTTGTACCCTTATTGTTCTGTACATTTCCTTTCCTCAGCTTCTCTTCCTCATGGAACTTGACAAGCATAACAGTAACCAACGTGTTATTAATGTTGTTTCCCATCATGGTTTTCTAGCATTTAAGTTCACAAATCAGCTGTGAATCAGGAATCGACATTATCATAGTTTCCCAAAGTGTCTTCTAATAATTTGGTTACGGAATAACACAGAACATTATCTTTTTAGCTTTGACTGATGGATTCTTTGTCAACTGCTTCTTGATCATTAAGGCACTGACTTGTATTTTAGTTTTTCTTATGGCCATAGCTAAGGTTAGAATAAATCTGTACAAGTGAGGAGAAACGTGGTTAATCTGTAAGAACCAATCTTAAAATCTCAGTGGCATAAAACAACCATATTTCTTTTTTACACGTGATTCATAACCAAAGCAAGGCATCTCTGACTGTTATCTTGTCTTGCAACCATGCAGATAAGAGTCTACTGGGCTACTTCCTGTTTAAGTTGATAAATAATAGTACAATAATATTTATGGGGTACAATGGATGTTTTGGTATGTTTACATTATGGGATGGCTACGTTAAGGTAGTTAATATGTCAATTACCTCTATGTGCATCGTTTTTTTGTAGTGTGAATGTCAGCTTCCACTCCGGTGGACCCGGGAGGTAGAAGACTGCTGACCCAGAGGAGTTGGAAAGTCTTGAAGACGAGATGTTTTGCCAGGTTGAGCAGAGATGGACTTTGGGGTGGGGGTGGGGAAGAAATCCCCTAGAGAACATTATTATTATTATTAATAATTATTATTCAGCCAAACTGTCACCATACCTTGCTTGCCTGCCTTACTACGTAAAACAAACAAAAGTTCAACAAAGCTCTCTCAACTTTATTGTTCCTCAATAAATTTGGGGGTTTGAGTCAGCTTGGGGCTTCACTCCATTTCAACCAAGTCCCCTGGCTCCTGGCAAAGATATTCTCTGTCTCCTGCACATCCATTCCTCTCTCTAACAGGGTTTGCTAACCCAAACCTGGCGCATGAATAACGAAAGTTCCAGCAGTTTTTCAATTTGTAGCACAGTGACTAGCCTCACTGTGCTATGCAGCAGATTCCTAAATTGATTTCTCTTGTGTACTGCTACTTTGAGCCCTTTGAAGAGCTTCCTACTCCTCTTCACCCCACCTTCTCGTTCCCCTTCACGCTGGTAATCACTCTCTGCTGTTACTGGATGCTGGGGTGCTGGAGTCTCCTTTTAGAGTGTTATTCCACTGCTTTCCTGAGTTATTGAAAGAGTTGAGAGCTTTTAAAACAAGTTTCAAATTACATGTTGACATAAGGTTGCTTCTTTGTTTATTGATATGACCAACAGGTGTTCTGTGCATTCAGCCCAGCGATAGGGACTGATCCTAATACTTTGAGTAGGTACAGTAGGTTCCTCTACACTGAATTGTACTCAGAGAAACGGAAACTACAGGGAGAAATCTGTCTACTGAAAAGATCTCCACGTGAGCTTCAGAGCTTTCCCTAACTGAGCTACAAGCTTCAACACAAAAATATAAGAATCATAGGAGAGAAGGCAGCAAAGTGCCTCCCCTATTCATAACTCTTCAAAAGCTGATCTCACAGGCACTGAAATGGATTCATTTCTGGAGAAAAGACTAAAGACAAAAGGATTGAAGAGATCAAAGAAGAGATAAGCCATTGAAAAATCATTTCCAAAGATAATAAACAAAATTAAACAAAATGCAAGTAGGTAGTGAAATAGATCAATAAAATGATTGAGCCCAATATTAAAAAGCAGCTGAATGAATCAAAGAAGTCAATGCATGATATGAAATGCCAGTTCAGCAAAGAATTAGAGATTATGAAATGGAATCAAGTAGAAATACTGGAAAGAAAAACCTCAGTTGAAATTTTCAATAGGAGTTGAGGACAAGGTTGATGCAAAAACATTTACACACTAATAATGATGACAACAACACAGAACAAGAGACAACCAAATAATGATCACAGAGCTTTTAGAAAACTCTAAAACAACAGATTTATGAATCATTGGATTTGAGCAAGTGATACAAGCAGAGAGAAATGTTATAAAAGTTATTCACTGACATTATTGCATGAAGTTTCTCGAATCTAGGAAGTAAGACAGATCCTAGGTGTCAAGGAAGCATTTAGAACTCGAAATAGGCATGGACAGAAGGGAACTTCTCCATGACACATTATAGTCATAATTTCAGAAACTCGGAACAAAGAGAGAATAATAAAGATGTTATAGAAAAGCACCACATTACCCGAAAATTTCTCAACACAAGCCTTAAAGCCAAAGCAAGCAAAAATCCTCAACAATGTCCCTGCAAACAGAATGCAACAAATTATTGAAAAGATCATACAATGTGACCAACTTGGCTTCATTCCAGAGATGCAAGGATGTTTGAGCAGACTCGTATCAATAAATGTAACACACCATAGAAACAGAATCAAGGACAATAATCACGTGATGGATGCAGAAAAGGACTTTAACAAAATCCATCATCCACTCATGATAGTTATAGAAGAGCCTTACCTCAAACTGACAAAGGCCATTTATGATAAACCCAGAACCAAAATTATACTATGTTGGGAAAACCAAAAGCATTTCCTTTAAAATCAGGAACAAGACAAGGCTGACCACTCTCAACACTCCTGTTCAAAGTAGTCCTTAAAACTTTAGCCAGAGTCATGAGGGAAGAAAAAGGAAAGGGATATGGACAGGAACGGAAGAAGTCAAATCATCTCCATCTGCAGATGATGTGGTGTTGTCAAAGAAAAACGCATTTCTGTATGTCAAAAATGAAATCACTGAGAAAGAAATTAGGAAAATAATTCAATGAGTGATAGATTCAGAAAATTAAACCTAAGAATCAGCCTAACCAGGGAGATGACAGACTTCTATAATGAAAACTACATAAAGCTGAATAAAGAGATGGAAGAAGATGTAAGAAAATAAAACACTTCTCTTCCTGGATAGGCAGAGTTATTAAATTTAAAATAATCATGTTATCAAAAGTTATCAACAGCTTTACTGCAATCCCTATTACATACTCTTGTGGTTTATGTCAGATAGCCCTCCCGAGTCTTATGCAATCATGGAAGCAGCTGAATCTGTGTTCGTGATTGGTTCATTGTCTGGCACTGGCATTGGTGGTGTGAATGCTGCCCCCACCCAGGGGTGGAGCCAGCATACGGTGCTTGCTGTATTCAGCCTCCATAAATGGCTGCCCCTCAGCCATACCACCCTGCCTTGGAGCCAGCTGAGTGTGGACTGCAACCCCCAAAAACTGTAAGATAAATAAACCTTTCCTTCTCTAATTTTGGGTGTCAGGTATTTTGTCTCAGCAACAGGAGAAAAGTAACCAAGACAAATGCCATTAACATTCTTCAGGGACATAACTAAAATAATCCTAAAATGTATGTTGAAGCAGAAGAAATTCAGAGTAGAGCAAAAAGGATTAACAGGTAACATTACAGACCCATATTCCCAGTTATACCACGTGGCTACAATAACAAAACCAGTATGATGCTGGCATAAAGTAGGCATACAGACTAATGGAATAGAAGATGTTGTAGTCAGGGTTACAAAAATGATTACATGCAAGACACATAATTCATAGTATTATTTGATAGTCATCCAGAACCAATACAAGAGGAGCAGAAAATTTTTCCATATACTGAGGGCCTGGAATCCACAACAATGTCCTGCATGAGTCCAGCTCAAGACCTAGAGCCCATGACGGTGCCTCCCATGGGTCCAACTGGAGGCCAAGAGCCCATGACAAAGACTCATACAAGTCTGTTTTATGGATCCGTGCTGGGAAGGTCCAAAGGTCAGTGGTGGAAGCTGGAAAGTCTCTGCAAGCAGGGTGAAGGATCTGTGCCACTAGGCTGAGGATTTTACACTGGAGCCAAGATATGCTGCTCAAAGTAAGGACCAGAGCACCCCAGAAAAGTACCACAGCCATCTTCAGCAATAATGAGGCCCCAAGATCCTCTGATGATAACAGCCGAGTAAGTATCAGGCTTCCCCTCTGAAGCCAGGAAGTGGTACTCAACTTAAGGACCAGAACTCCTCCAAAGTGAACCACAGTCATTCTCAGTGACAAGGTCCTGAGCTCCTCCAATGATAACAGCTAAGTTTGTATCAGGAAAGCCAGTATGACAAGCTCCTCCAAGAGAACTAACAGCTCCAAACAGTGACACTTAGGAGGATTCACAGTGCCACACTCTCTCTCTCATGTCTCCTTTTTATGCTGGGAACTTCCTTCAGGTGGACCATCTACACTCAGCGCTCTTCTGATTCAATTCAGCTGGAGTTAAGTTGCCTACCAGTTTTTAATCCGTAACACGGTCTAATGTCCTGCTGGTGAGGAGGCAATCTTAGCTGTTGAGATCCCCTGTTCTCAACTTTCCAGGATGAGAGTGGTGACTCATGGGCAGGTTGTTTCAGTCACTCACTGTGAGCATGAGAAGAAAAGACTTCCTTTCTCTGATCTTATTTTTGATCTTTTCCTACCACTTTGTACTGTCCCTCTTTGGAGGCATGTAAGATTAAAAAAAAAATACTTTGGTAATAAGTTGTGGACTTAACCCCTACTGTAAACTTATAAAATGCTAGGTAATGATTTTGCCATCTCTTCCTCCCTGACTTTTCCCTTGTCAAGTCCCTCCCACCATCACACAGTGGCCTTGTCTATGTGGTTTGGTCCCAGGCCAGGATCCCAGGCTGTGCAACCCCAGTGCCAAACACCCTTGTCTGGCACTAGCATACCTATCCTGCCCTGCCTGGAGCCTGCTTGCCACCCTCATGGTCCTGGTAACATGACACAGCAGGTACATGTGCCATTGTACAGGTCAAAAGGCAATAGGACAATCGCACCTATGCCACTGCCACCCACACCCACATCTGGGCCCAGCCCAGGTAAGAAAAAAGCTTGAGCCTACACCACATGCCCCCTTACCCCCTCCCAAGCAGCAAGACCCCAAGCACAGAGGGCCACACTCCAAGCCATGCTTGCGATGGCATCCCAGGCCATGACACCCCATGGCCACCCTACACTGCACTGCCTTCCTGTCCTTACTGCCACCACATGTGGCTACCTGCCTCCACTAGCGAACTGATCCATGCCCAGCCTGAGCCCCCCTAGAGCCACCTTCTGAAGGCCTGCCATGCTGCAAGCCTCAGGCCACCTGCTCCTCTAGGCCATGGTCATACACTCTCCCCACTCTAAATCTTACAACCCTTTGTTTTTAGCAGGGGACAACAGGGATCCAAAACAATTTACACTTGTGCTTTACATGTGGTAACTAAAGCTGATAGAACTAATGTCTTCTCTGTTCCTCTCTTCTTTCTCTTCTGGGTGCTCAACAACTAAAGTTTAGAGGTCAAAACTAGACAGATAACTGTACTAAGAGGACAGCGAATATTTTGGCCTTGGTCCTCCAAGGTCAGCAGAGGCCCAGGATGTGAGAGTACCTTTTCCACAGGATCCTGCAACTCTGGCTAGTTACTCAATCTCCCTAGCAGGGAGACTGATAAACTCCAGAAGACAGGGATGGATAAGATGGATGGTGTTAGTAAGGAGGGTCACCAAGACGTATTCCAGCAAGACTGATCCAGCCTGGCACCTGACACTGACAGGGCTGAGGAGCTCTACACATGGTTCCAAGCATAGGGTCTGCAGAGACTTGCTGACCTTGAGGAGAAGATTGATTTTAATTAACACAGGTCTCATTTTAACTTGGTCTTAAACACACAGCAGAAAAGTATAATGAAAAATATAGATAAACTTTGCTCATTTACCTATATGCCCTCCAAAATAAGAGCTCTTCACTGTTCAATCCCTCTCCTAAATTGAAACAAAAATTATATATATTTATAAGACAGGGTGTACTCCAAAATCAGATGACATCAGACATTCAAACACACACACACACACAGTTGTGTGATTATAAAAAGTGAGTGCTGTGTATTCTTCGCTGATTCTTCTAACATCTCTATGGCTGTCGAAGATATTAGATTACAGGTTAGGGCTGTATTGGATTCTAAAATTCCCTAAACCTTCTACTTATCCTAGTTACAAACCCTAATACTGAATTTTCCTGGTAAAATATTTGTTGTTTATACTCATCAGAGTCTTCTAATTTAATTATTTGGCCCATACTTATTTATCTGTTCTTTGGCTTTGTCTACACCACAACTGTGGCCACAGAAACATCAGTAGGAAGCTAGGCCTGAAGATCAACAAAAACCCAGGACTACATATTCCCCAAGGGATGAGATAAATGACAACACCTGGTCTAATAAGTCTAGATAAACATCTTCAAGACCACAGATCACCACACATCTAAAAATCTTTCCATGCATTCTCACTATATGATTTACCTCCCATCTATCAGTATCACCTAAACATTCACAGGATCCCTTCTGTCAGGTCAGCCTTTCTCTTCTTTCCTTCTCCAGCCCACCCAAACCCCCAGTGAGTCCCTAGAACTAAACTTTAGAATCCGGGATACCTCTTCTCCTTCCCTAGCTCTCAATTAAGCACCTATCACCATCCCACTAAAGCCAAACCACCCCTATCTGTCCCAGCATCAATACCCTGTCCCTGATCAGGCTTCAAAAATAATGGAGTTCCATGCGCACCCCTGTTAGTCACTGTGTGACCTTCCCCAAATGACTCACCCTCTCTGAACCCAGACTGCCGAGTGGATACAGTGGTAATTGCTGGTCCTACTTGGCTCCAGACCTCTGAGGGTTTATGTAAATTCAAATGATTCTAGAAAGTTCTCTGGAAGATCTGGCCAAATGATTACTGGCCACTTAAGTCTATTCACTCAGGTCTCACTGCTGACCAAATCAAGGGAGGCCATTTGTTTTGTTGAAATGGAAAAAGAATTTATCCAGAGCCAGCTCTGCAAAGATGAAGGAACTACATTTGCCTTAATTTAGCATCTATGTGTGTGTGCGTGTGTGTGTGCGTGCGCACGGGTCTCTTATGGTAAGAAACAGGGGGCAGGGACTAAAAAGAAAAACCTTTCCAGGCTTGGTCACTGTAGCAGTCCTCAGCAGGGTCTCTCCCTGTCTCCTGGAAAGCAAATTGGGACTAACCTCCTGGGGCCAGCATCTGCATATTTTGTCACCTTATCTGGACCAAAGTGTGGGGTGAGGGTTGGGGGTTGTGCTCAGCAGGAGGAAATTTGAAGCCACATATCTTGAAAAGAAAACTAACTTTAGAAGTTCAGTTTTGTCACACATGCCACAATTCCCTCCTTGCTTTAGCCCAGCCCACAATCCTGAGGGCCTTGAAGTACCACCTCTGCTAGTTGGATATCTCATTAATGTTGGATGGGGATGAGATTCCATCAGAGGGTCAAAAGTTGCTGAAAAAAATAGGCAAGAGGAGCTAGAAGATTGATCCTGGAAAGTATGGCTAAGGTTCGTAAACATGAGATTTAGAAAACCTTGGGTGGTCTCCCTCCCATAAAAACTGATCCACTGAATGTCAGAGCCCAGGGTGGAGAAGGTCTTGGGTTAGTCCGGCCTGATTCTTCCTACCTTGTCATTTGATCAGTGTTGTCAGTGGTCCACCGCTTCAGAGGGAGAGAAAGGAGTGGTGGGCCGGGCAAGAGCAAATTCCCTGACCATCTCCTCTGGGATCCTGGGGAGGAGGAGCCAGGCCTGACCTGGGAGGAGTGAGAAGGAGGCTGGGCCTGTCCTCCAGGAGAGCTTAGGGCCTCAGTCCAGGAAGCACAGGTGAGCGCTGGCCAGCGGACGTGGGAGGGCTGGATCCAAGAGTCTCCCAGGGAAGCGACGGTGGAACCTTGAGGAACAAGGAAGGTGGCAGATCGGGACCAAGACTGCAAAAGAAATGCGGTGAAATTTGAAATGACAACCAAGACTATGGCCAGCCCCATGCCATGTGGCATTTAAGAGAAGTATTGTGGGGTGTCTTCATTTGCTGCATTCACATGGGGCTGGCACTCTGCCGGTTCTGGCTCTCCCCAGGCTGAAAGGTGAACGTTTGAGTCAAAGGAAAACATTAGCGCAGCCAGGAGAGCACAGCTGAAACCACTCATGAAGGAGGACCCCCCAAACCACTTCATGCTGTGGCTGGAGTGATGGGGTGAGTGTGTGTGGAGCAAGGGGGTGTGTTTTGTGGATTAATAGCGATGTGTGTTCTCCTGTAATAAAGTTTTTAAAATTTAAAAAATATGAACCAGCACAACCACCATGGAAATCAGTACAGAGATTCCTAAAAAAACCTAAAAATGGAAATCTCATTTGACTCAGCTCCAGTTTTCCTGGTGATGCTCTGAGAGAGTTAAAAACGTAATACTAGAATGATATGGGTTAACCTGTGTTGATAGCTAAGAAATTTACCATAGTTAAACTACAGCCGAGATGCCTATCAACAGATGACTGGATAAAGAAAGTATGAGATACATCTATATTATAGAGGTGTGTGGGTTATTCATCCATAAAGAATCATGAAAATGGATGGAACATGAGACTTTAATGTTAAATAAAGTAAGCGAGACACAGAAAACCAGACATCTTGTTTTTTTAATATGTGAAATCCAAGTCATAAAATAATAGCAGCGTAAAATAAAGGAGAAATGACAGAAAACCAAAAAAGACTTTTTAGAGATATGAAAGAGGACCAGGAGGGGGAGTGGGTAAGGAGAGGAGAGATGAAGAGGCTGAACGTGAACAGTGCACGCGTGTATCAATTTCCCCCCAAAATGTAAATATTATGTGTCACAAACATACACTGACACCAGTAGTGGAAATAATGGCTGAAAAACTTCTAGATGTGATAAACATCACCAACTCACACATCCAAGAACTTCAATGGATTGTAGGCACAAGAGATTGAAAGAAAGTTATACAAAGCATGCTGTAATCATATCAATTGACATCAGTATTAAAAAATAAGTCTGAAGAACAGGCAGAGAGAGGACACTATGTAGAGAAATAGTGGTAAGAGTAGTAGGAGACATTTTGTTGGAAAACACTGAAGAAAAATCTGGGAAGTCCTTAAAGCCAAAAAACCCCAACACTTTAACTGAGGATTATGCAGAGTGAAAATTTTTCTCAAAAATAAAAATGAGGAAAAAACCCACAAAAATGCACAAGGCCCTTGGTTTGATCCCCAGCACTACAAAACAAAAAAGACATGCAAAAGATGAATAAATGAATCTCTAGCTGATCAGCATTGTTCATGAAAATCCACCAGGAAAAAGGAAAATGATGCTGGCTGGAAATCTGAACTACTGAAGGGAGTGAGGGGAATTCAAAATGACAAGTACATAGGTCTTTACAAAATACTTCCCTGTTTACAAAAAGGTCCCTTAGAAAGATAAATGCTTAAAGAAAAGCTAACATTATGATATTCACAACATGGGCCAATAAAATACAATAAGAGAGAAGACACAGGATTTACTTTTGTCTAGCTCTTTGGGTGCATGTGAAGCAGTACAATGGTATTTGAAGACAGACTATAAAATGTTAAAAGTTGTATACTATAAACCTTAAAGTAACCAAAAAGAAAGCAAAATACAAAGATGTGTAGGAATAAATCAATAGTAGATGAATTCATAATAGAGACTCAGATTCAAAAGAACACAATAAAAAAGAGAACAAAACTTTGACTATCATATTCACTGGGAATAATGGAAACACGTTATTTTAAAGGACCACGATTACCAGGGTGGAGAGAATGAATGAGACCCACCTATGTACTGCTTACAAAATCATCCATTTCCAACGTAAAAATAAAGTAGGTTCAAAGTAAAAGAGGAGGAAAGGATACACCGTACTCTCATTAGCTGAGAGAAAGGAGATGTTAGAGCGAAGTGCTTTTAGGGCTGAAGAAAGACATTTCATAGTGATCGGAAGTGTCCGTTCATTAAGATGTAACAATACAGAATATGCACATAACAGTGCTTCAAAACACATGAGGCACAAAGTGGCAATGTACAATTGCAATTGGAAGGAAGTGGAGGGCACTCATGCTGAAACCAAAGTCAGTCTGAAATAAGAGGTGTCCCTCCCTTTCCTTTCATGCACCCCAGCACAAACAGAACAAGCAAGACATTGGGGAAAATCAAGAGGCAAAGCAGCGCAACTGGCTGCTGCAGGGTTGCTGGACCATGGCTGGGTTCCACCATAGCGGGAGGTTGAAAAGGAGAAACGGGAAAAAATGAATAGACTAAAATAGCGCAGCTAAATCAGGCCACTTAGGATAGACGCGAAACATAAGGTCCCCGGCCTCTTTGGCTTCCCTGCGAGGATGCTCTACCCCAGCAGGAAATGCTGTCGGCGCACACGGGGGTGGGGATGCTGCTCCGCCTGAGGCCCGGCCAACTTCTCCTCTTCCTCTCCCTCCTCTCCTCTCCTCTCCTCTCCCC